>JALJCO010002170.1:0-29115 GCA_023101725.1 Atherinomorus stipes | reverse complement strand
GCGTATTGCTGTTCCACTACATCCGTGATGAGAACCTCCCGTTCCACCACATCAGTGATGAGAACCTCCCGTTCCACCGCATCCATGATGAGAACCTCCCGGTCCACCGCATCCATGATGAGAACCTCCCGTTCCACCGCATCCATGATGAGAACCTCCCGTTCCACCACATCCATGATGAGAACCTCCCGTTCCACCACATCCATGATGACAACCTCCCGTTCCACCGCATCCGTGATGAGAAGCTCCCGTTCCACCGCATCCATGATTAGAGCCTCCCGTTCCACCGCATCCATGATTAGAACCTCTCGTTCCACCGCATCCATGATTAGAGCCTCCCGTTCCACCGCATCCATGATTAGAGCCTCCCCGTTCCACCGCATCCATGATTAGAGCCCTCCCGTTCCACCGCATCCATGATTAGAGCCTCCCGTTCCACCACATCCATGATGAGAACCTCCCGTTCCACCGCATCCATGATTAGAGCCTCCCGTTCCACCACATCCATGATGAGAACCTCCCGTTCCACCGCATCCGTGATGAGAACCTCCCGTTCCACCACATCCGTGATGAGAATCTCCCGTTCCACCGCATCCGTGATGAGAACCTCCCGTTCCAACACATCCGTGATGAGAACCTCCCGTTCCACCATACCCGTGATGAGAATCTCCCGTTCCACCGCATCCGTGATGGAACCTCCCGTTCCACCGCATCCGTGATGAGAACCTCCCGTTCCACCACATCCATGATGAGAATCTCCCGTTCCACCGCATCCATGATTAGAACCTCCCGTTCCACCGCATCCGTGATGAGAACCTCCCGTTCCACCGCATCCATGATTAGAACCTCCCGTTCCACCGCATCCGTGATGAGAATCTCCCGTTTCACCGTATCCGTGATGAGAACCTCCCGTTCCACCACATCCATGATGAGAATCTCCCGTTCCACCATACCCGTGATGAGAACCTCCCGTTCCACCACATCCACAATGAGAATCTCCCGTTCCACCATAACCGTGATGAGAACCTCCCGTTCCACCGCATCCGTGATGAGAATCTCCCGTTCCACCGCATCCATGATTAGAACCTCCCGTTCCACCACATCAGTGATGAGAACCTCCCGTTCCACCGCATCCATGATGAGAACCTCCCGTTCCACCGCATCCATGATGAGAACCTCCCATTCCACCGCATCCATGATGAGAACCTCCCGTTCCACCGCATCCATGATGAGAACCTCCCGTTCCACCGTATCCATGATGAGAACCTCCCGTTCCACCGCATCCATGATGAGAACCTCCCGTTCCACCATATCCATGATGACAACCTCCCGTTCCACCCCATCCGTGATGAGAACCTCCCGTTCCACCGCATCCATGATTAGAGCCTCCCGTTCCACCGCATCCATGATTAGAACCTCCCGTTCCACCGCATCCATGATTAGAGCCTCCCGTTCCACCGCATCCATGATTAGAGCCTCCCGTTCCACCACATCCATGATGAGAACCTCCCGTTCCACCGCATCCATGATTAGAGCATCCCGTTCCACCGCATCCGTGATGAGAACCTCCCGTTCCACCACATCCGTGATGAGAACCTCCCGTTCCACCACATCCATAATGAGAACCTCCCGTTCCACCACATCCGTGATGAGAACCTCCCGTTCCACCATACCCGTGATGAGAACCTCCCGTTCCACCGCATCCGTGATGAGAACCTCCCGTTCCACCACATCCATGATTAGAACCTCCCCGTTCCACCGCATCCGTGATGAGAACCTCCCGTTCCACCACATCCATGATGAGAATCTCCCGTTCCACCATACCCGTGATGAGAACCTCCCGTTCCATCGCATCCATGATGAGAACCTCCCGTTCCATCACATCCATGATGAGAATCTCCCGTTCCACCACATCCATGATGAGAATCTCCCGTTCCACCGCATCCATGATTAGAACCTCCCGTTCCACCACATCCATGATGAGAACCTCCCGTTCCACCACATCCATGATGAGAATCTCCCGTTCCACCGCATCCATGATGAGAATCTCCCGTTCCACCACATCCATGATGAGAACCTCCCGTTCCACCACATCTATGATGAGAACCTCCCATTCCACCACATCCATGATGAGAATCTCCCTGTTCCACCGCATCCATGATGAGAACCTCCCGTTCCACCACATCCATGATGAGAACCTCCCGTTCCACCGCATCTATGATGAGAACCTCCCGTTCCACCACATCCATGATGAGAATCTCCCGTTCCACCGCATCCGTGATGAGAACCTCCCGTTCCACCACATCCATGATGAGAATCTCCCGTTCCACCACATCCGTGATGACAACCTCCCGTTCCACCGCATCTGTGATGAGAACCTCCCGTTCCACCACATCCATGATGAGAATCTCCCGTTCCACCACATCCATGATGAGAAGCTCCCGTTCCACCGCATCCATGATGAGAACCTCCCGTTCCACCGCATCCATGATTAGAACATCCCGTTCCACCGCATCCATGATGAGAACCTCCCGTTCCACCACATCCATGATGAGAACCTCCCGTTCCACCACATCCGTGATGAGAACCTCCCGTTCCACCATACCCGTGATGAGAACCTCCCGTTCCACCGCATCCGTGATGAGAAGCTCCCGTTCCACCACATCCATGATGAGAACCTCCCGTTCCACCATACCCGTGATGAGAACCTCCCGTTCCACCGCATCCGTGATGAGAAGCTCCCGTTCCACCACATCCATGATGAGAATCTCCCGTTCCACCACATCCATGATTAGAACCTCCCGTTCCACCGCATCCGTGATGAGAACCTCCCGTTCCACCACATCCATGATGAGAATCTCCCGTTCCACCATACCCGTGATGAGAACCTCCCGTTCCATCGCATCCATGATGAGAATCTCCCGTTCCACCGCATCCATGATGAGAACCTCCTGTTCCACCGCCCCCATCCGTGATGAGAATCTCCCGTTCCACCACATCCATGATGAGAACCTCCCGTTCCACCACATCCATGATGAAAACCTCCTGCCCCACCGCATCCATGATGAGAACCTCCCCGTTCCACCACATCCATGATGAGAATCTCCCGTTCCACCGCATCCGTAATGAGAACCTCCCGTTCCACCCACATCCATGATGAGAATCTCCCGTTCCACCACATCCGTGATGAGAATCTCCCGTTCCACCACATCCATGAATGAGAACCTCCCGTTCCACCACATCCATGATGAGAATCTCCCCGTTCCCACCCCGCATCCGTGATGAGTATCTCCCCGTTCCATCATACCCGTGATGAGAACACTCCCCCGTTCCACTCGCATCCATGATGAGAATCTCCCGTTCCACCGCATCCATGATGAGAACCTCCCGTTCCACCGCATCCGTGATGAGAATCTCCCGTTCCACCACATCCATGATGAGAATCTCCCGTTCCACCGCATCCGTGATGAGAATCTCCCGTTCCACCACATCCGTGATGAGAATCTCCCGTTCCACCGCATCTGTGATGAGAATCTCCCGTTCCACCGCATCCGTGATGAGAACCTCCCGTTCCACCACATCCATGATGGGAAGCTCCCGTTCCACCACATCCATGATGAGAACCTCCCCTGTTCCACCGCATCTGTGATGAGAACCTCCCGTTCCACCGCATCTGTGATGAGAATCTCCCGTTCCACCACATCCATGATGAGAACCTCCCGTCTCCCACCGCATCTGTGATGAGAACCTCCCGTTCCACCACATCCATGATGAGAACCTCCCGTTCCACCGCATCCATGATGAGAACCTCCCGTTCCACCGCATCTGTGATGAGAATCTCCCGTTCCACCGCATCCATAATGAGAACCTCCCGTTCCACCGCATCTATGATGAGAACCTCCCGTTCCACCACATCCATGATGAGAACCTCCCGTTCCACCGCATCTGTGATGAGAACCTCCCGTTCCACCACATCCATGATGAGAACCTCCCGTTCCACCGCATCCATGATGAGAACCTCCCGTTCCACCGCATCTGTGATGAGAATCTCCCGTTCCACCGCATCCATAATGAGAACCTCCCGTTCCACCGCATCTGTGATGAGAACCTCCCGTTCCACCACATCCATGATGAGAACCTCCCGTTCCACCACATCCGTGATGAGAATCTCCCGTTCCCACCGCATCCGTGATGAGAACCTCCCGTTTCACCACATCCATGATGAGAATCTCCCGTTCCACCGCATCCGTGATGAGAACCTCCCGTTCCACCGCATCCGTGATGAGAATCTCCCGTTCCACCACATCCATGATGAGAACCTCCCGTTCCACCGCATCCATGATGAGAACCTCCCGTTCCACCGCATCCGTGATTAGAACCTCCCGTTCCACCGCATCCATGATGAGAACCTCCCGTCCCACCGCATCCATGATTAGAGCATCCCGTTCCACCGCATCCGTGATGAGAACCTCCCGTTCCACCACATCCGTGATGAGAACCTCCCGTTCCACCGCATCCGTGATGAGAACCTCCCGTTCCACCGCATCCGTGATGAGAACCTCCCGTTCCACCGCATCCATGATTAGAACCTCCCGTTCCACCACATCCGTGATGAGAACCTCCCGTTCCACCGCATCCATGATTAGAACCTCCCGTTCCACCACATCCGTGATGAGAACCTCCCGTTCCACCGCATCCATGATTAGAACCTCCCGTTCCACCGCATCCATGATGAGAACCTCCCGTTCCACCGCATCCGTGATGAGAACCTCCCGTTCCACCGCATCCGTGATGAGAACCTCCCGTTCCACCGCATCCATGATTAGAACCTCCCGTTCCACCACATCCGTGATGAGAACCTCCCGTTCCACCACATCCGTGATGAGAACCTCCCGTTCCACCGCATCCGTGATGAGAACCTCCCGTTCCACCGCATCCGTGATGAGAACCTCCCGTTCCACCGCATCCGTGATGAGAACCTCCCGTTCCACCGCATCCATGATGAGAACCTCCCGTTCCACCGCATCCATGATGAGAACCTCCCGTTCCACCACATCCGTGATGAGAACCTCCCGTTCCACCGCATCCGTGATGTTGGACTGAGATCTGGTGACTGTGGAGAACATTTGAGTACAATGAACTCATCGTCATGTTCCAGAAACCAGTCTGAGATGATTCCCGCTTTATGACATGGCGCGTTCTCCTGCTGGATGATGTCATCTTTATGACATGGCGCGTTCTCCTGCTGGATGATGTCATCTTTATGACATGGCGCGTTCTCCTGCTGGATGATGTCATCTTTATGACATGGCGAGTTCTCCTGCTGGATGATGTCATCTTTATGACATGGCGAGTTCTCCTGCTGGATGATGTCATCTTTATGACATGGCGAGTTCTCCTGCTGGATGATGTCATCTTTATGACGTGGTGCGTTCTCCTGCTGGATGATGTCATCTTTATGACATGGCGCGTTCTCCTGCTGGATGATGTCATCTTTATAACATGGCGAGTTCTCCTGCTGGATGATGTCATCTTTATGACATGGTGCGTTCTCCTGCTGGATGATGTCATCTTCATGACATGGCGCGTTCTCCTGCTGGATGATGTCATCTTTATAACATGGCGAGTTCTCCTGCTGGATGATGTCATCTTCATGACATGGCGCGTTCTCCTGCTGGATGATGTCATCTTCATGACATGGCGCGTTCTCCTGCTGGATGATGTCATCTTTATGACATGGTGCGTTATCCTGCTGGATGATGTCATCTTTATGACATGGCGCGTTCTCCTGCTGGATGATGTCATCTTTATGACATGACGCGTTCTCCTGCTGGATGATGTCATCTTTATGACATGGCGCGTTCTCCTGCTGGATGATGTCATCTTTATGACATGACGCGTTCTCCTGCTGGATGATGTCATCTTTATGACATGGCGCGTTCTCCTGCTGGATGATGTCATCTTTATAACATGGCGAGTTCTCCTGCTGGATGATGTCATCTTTATGACATGGCGCGTTCTCCTGCTGGATGATGTCATCTTTATGACATGGTGCGTTCTCCTGCTGGAAGCAGCATCAGAGGATGCTACACTGTGGTCATAAAGGGATGGACATGGTCAGCAACAATACTCAGGTAGGCTGTGGTGGTTAATCCGCCATGTTGGTACTTAGAAAATCTGTCCCACACCATCACACCACCACCACCAAGCTGAACCGCTGATACAAGGCAGGATGGATCCATGCTTTCATGTTGCTGACACCAAATTCTGATCCTACATCTGAATCTGGGAGCAGAAATGGAGACTCATCAGACAAGACAACATTTCTCCATCTTCTATTGTCCAATGTTGGTGAGTCTGTGTGAATTGTAGCCTCAGTTTCCTGTTCTTAGCTGACAGGAGCGGCACCCGGTGTGGTCTTCTGCTGCTGTAGCCCATCTGCTTCCAGGTTGGATGCGTTGTGCATTCAGAGATGCTCTTCTGCAGACTTCGGTTGGAACAAGTGGTCGGCTGATTAGAAATTTGCATTAACAAGCAGGTGGACAGGTGTACCTAATAAAGTGGACAGTGTGTGTAGATATTGTATAGACTGTACATTTTAGTAAATGTTTTGAATCTCACAGGCTCTGAGCACCACTTTCTACCCATAGATGCATTCACATGAATAAAGCGTGTTGGACATCAGACTCCCCTGATGGCGCACATGTGTCATGTGAAGGCAGCGTGGACAATTTGGATTAAAGAATGGCTCTTAAATGAACGGATCACAACTTTGATCCATTTCTCAGAGCCGTTCAAAAGAACTGATTCATTCAAGAACATCATACAGTATCTCTAAAAGAAAGACATTATGCCATCATTCACTGACAGGCTATTTATTTCAAGAAGAAAAAAGAAAAACAAAACAAACAAAAATTCAAAATGCTCTGTAAATGAAGTCCTTTTGCTGGTTCAGTTCAAAGCTGCACTGTATATCTATGTGACTTTAAAAAAAGTTTTTAATAAAGCTGTTTTAGATAAGGTAAAAAAAAATTAATTAATTAATTAAATGAAATAAAATGAAATGATGCATAAAATGAAGTAAAAAATAAAATTATGTATAAAATGAAATGAAACAAAATAAATTAATTAAATGAAATAAAATAAAATGATGCATAAAATGGAATAAAAAATAAAATAAGAAATGTCTTAAATTAAATTAATTAAAATAAAATTATGTATAAAATGAAATAAAACAAAATAAAATGAAATTTTGAATGAAATGAAGTAAAACAAAATAAAATAAAATAAAATAAAATAAAATAAAATAAAATAAAATAAAATAAAATAAAATCTTTACCCTCCCGTCCAGCCGGGGGCGCTACCGCATGGGAACATTGTTCTCCAGCCGCCATGAAACCAAGAAGGAGTCATTGAAGGCGCCTTCAGATGATCCTTCATGGCTGCTAAGGGGAGGCGAAGAAACCCGATTTAAAGCTGAAACTCAGACTCATGCATGAACGTCGTGATCCATCGGTTCGGTTGGACTCTGCTCCGGTTCTTCTTCTCTGTGTTTAGCGCGTGCTCAGGTCAACATGGCTCCGTTCAGCTTGCTAACTTCAGCTGCTAGCTTGCTGGGGAGGTCGTTCAGCGTCTTCTCTCACTCCGGAGCTCCGTTCAGGTAAATAACAACATGTAAACATGTTTGTTTACAGCCACAGCTCTTTGATGCAGCTTTAACAACAAGCTGCGTGTGCTGGGTTGGTTAGCTTTAGTTAGCGTTAGCTAGCAGAGGTGTAACGTCAAACATGTGAACCCCAGCGTGGTCTTCACGGACCGGGACTGAACGGGTAACTTTAACCCTTTCAGCTGGTCAGGGGTTAAACCAGACTGTGGCAACAGGTGCAGGAAATGACGACATGTTTGTGTGAAGGGACGTCATTACAACACAAGCTGCACGTGACCAGGACAGGAGGGCTGTAAGAAGGGTTAACACCATGTTTGATCTGCAGGTGCACGAGCATCTTCTCTGTCAACATCAACCCAGTCAAGTGTCTGACATCTCAGACCAGCGGCCCCCCCAAGAGACCCTGAACGGCTACATGAGATACGTCATGCAGCAGAAACCAATCGTGATGAGACAGAGTCCAGGTAAACAAACAAACAACCACAGCAGGATGTAAATAAAAACAGGATGCAGAGATTCCCACATCTGGTAACCCGTATATTTGACCCTGAGGATAGGGAAGCACCGAAATGGAAATTACTGACCGACCCCCCCCCCCCCCCCCCCCCCCCCAAAAAACAGCAAACGAAGGTAACACTGAAAGAAATGATGTCAGTTATTAGCACCGTAGAGTTTAAATGACTTTCCTCCTGTATGTAACGTGAGCCCACGTGCAGTGAAGAGCCCGTATATTTAGAACATTTAAAGGGCAAGTTCAGGATTTTTGACATTGGGCCTCATTTTCCAGTGAGCCAGAATGCTGCTGATCACTGGAGACAGTTTCATCATATTTCATCCCGTTATTCTAGTTCCAGCAGGTCGCCAATGCTAATGCTAGTGGAAGTCAATAGGAATCTGCTAGCCTGTCGTTAAAACCAACCTTATCCACTCCACAGAACATCCGAGGCAAATCAGCGAGGCTATCTGGGTAAATGCCGTGTTAAACTAGTAAAACTAACCTTTTATGACAAATTTAGCGTCACATATTGAGGAACTAGTTTCTAACCAGCTTACTTCCTTTGTCAGTGTTTTTCGGTAGAAACACACTGCGGTGCCCGCGGGCCTGATGGTCCGGGCCACTGACCATATCATTACCTCCTTTTTCTAAAAACCCTGCTAATTAGAGAGATGTGTGCTGTGTTTGTGTTTAACCCATCCATTGGTAACACTTGAACGCAGCAGCCGCCCCCCCCCCCGTCACTGACATCCCTGCCATGCAGGAAAGACAAGCTGCTTGTTATAATATTGATAGTTCTGCTGCTCCTAGTTGTTGTCTTTATGAAGATAGAGAAGAAAATGTTTCTGATAAGCTTTTGCTACATTTATCGTAATAACAGACACTGAGATACGATTTAAGTGCGTTGGCTGTTGTATCTTATGACTGCGATATGCAGGTCAAATTTCCGTGAGCTGTTGCATCACTGAGTCTTTTTTTTAAAAAAACAAAATCATAAATTAAACACCAGCCAAAATGCTTCATACACTTTACAAACTAATGTTAATACTGAAAGGAAATGAAATATCCCCACTTGTGCTATAAAAGTTGTCAGATAAGATCGGAGGTGAACCTATAACTGCACCTATACGCACCAATTCTCATTGATAAAATAATGCAGTCATTAAGTTTAATGAATTCATTAACTTTATTTTGATTAAAAAAAATATATATAATGAAAATAGCGCAATATCACGCCAAGATCCCCACTGAACATGTTTGAATGACAGTCTGGTTTAAGGAGGAAAAAAAAAGTCTGGCTTTATTCGGGTTTGGGCCTGAGAACTTTGAAGGTCTGCCGGGCCGGGCCGGGGCTCCACCCCTTCGGACCAGGGCCGGACTCGGGCTCAGATGTTGGGCCCATGCAGGGCGCTATATTCCGGTTCACGGAGACATGGTGACGGTTAGTTTGATGAAAAAAGTTAGAAATCATCTTCAAAATCCGACATTTCCTCATGCCTTTCAGACGTGGTCGTATTTTAGACTTTGTATTTGTGTAATCAGATTCCTTCATGCACGTAGCAACAGATGACATCACTCTGCTGCCAAATACAGGAAGTAAAACTTTATAAAGTTTCTCAGCAGCAACAATCAAAATGCAACGAAATGCAGGTTAGTTTTATTGGAACATCATTCTGTTAACACGGCATTTACACAGATCGTCTGAAGTTAGAAATGATTTGCCTCGGATCTTCTGTGGACAGGATAAGACTGATATTAATGACAGGCTAGCAGATTCCTATTGACTTCCACTAGCATTAGCATTGGCGACCCGCTGGAACTAGAATAACGGGATGACATATGCTGAATCCGTCTTCAGTGATCAGCAGCATTCTGGCTCACTGGAAAATGAGGCCCTATGTCAAAATCCTGAACTTGCCCTTTAAAACGGGTATGTGGAGACTGCGACCACTGGTTTAAAGTGATACCGTGTAACTTTTGAACCCAATGTTAGCCAAATATTATGATAGGCTACATTATATTCTAAAATTATTATTTATATAAGTAACTACAGCTGATGTGGTCAATATAGATGCTTGACGCATGTCGTTTCTCCGAGGGGGCTGCCATTCTCAATTTGTAACTTCTCAGGAGCGGGCCATCTCTCATTGGATCATGTAACCTGGAACGCTTTGATTAATGGCTTGATGACTTAAAAATCAGCCTTTCAAATGGTCTGCAACACTTTTCCAAAACACAGACTGAGACTGTTTAATTTTGAGATGGTTGTGGCGCTTGTCGGAAGTTACAGGTTTAGTGCCCATGGTGGCCAAAAGTTACACGGTATAACTTTAAGTTTTCAGGTGTAATGTAGATCCTCATTAACCACTCGTTTTGCAGTAACTGCAGTCTTGTGTTGGTTGATTGTTTATGCAGCAAGTTATAAAATACAGAATCAGCCTTTTTTTTCAGAAGTTTTCATCAACAAATTCTCAAGTTTTGAAAATTGTGGTTCATCCTCAAAAGGTCGGTGTTTGGTTGGGATAAAGTGCAACTGCATGTTTTGGAAATACAGTTTTCATTCTGTGGTTCGTTTTAGTGGACGATGATGTTGGTCTGGACGTCAGTGACGTGAAACTCCGCAGAGATGACGGAGCTGAACTCCAACAGCTCAGGATGCTCCTCAGAGGCGACGGCGCCCTCTGGTGGCAGCTGAACGCTCCAGCACGCCAAACCCCCAAACTAACCGGCTGCTCCTGTTCCCCGCAGATCTCAGATCCGTGGACATGATCAGGAAAATCGCCCAGCAGTGGAGGACGCTCACTCCAGAACAGAAGAAGGTAGTTCTGACGGGCTGATTGACAGCTCAGAGCCTTCCTGGTCCTGATGTGAGCAAACCTTCTCTCCATCTCAGCCTTTCCAGGACGCCTCTCTCCAGGCCAGGGAGCAGTTCAAGCTGGACCTCCAGAGGTACCAGGCCCAGCTGACCCCGGCACAGGTCCAGCAGCAAGCCGTGGAGAAGAAGCAGAGGCTGGCCAAGAGGAAGGCCATCAGGAAGAAGAGGGTAACGGCCGTTTCACACCGGGACCGATGCGAACAAACGGCATGAAATTACAAATAATTCAGAGGAGAAATATCGACGCATTTGTCTGTACACGCCTGCTCCAACCGAAATTACGAAGATGCAAGAACAATCTGGCATCAGTTATTCCAGAGGAATGTGAGCACGTGCAGCAGTGACGGAGGGAAACTCCTGGATGCTGAAAACAGCTGCAGATTTTAAATATAACACCTGTAGATAAAAACCTCGTGGATTGGGTTTCTGTCGGATGTGAATATTAAGAAAACGACCTCACTTTGAAAAAATAAACGTCGAAAATTCGCAAGACGGAATTTTGTCACTGATGTGAACGCTGCCGTTGACATTGATAAGGGACATTCCACCCACAGAATGATGTAACTTTATCTTCCACCCCCCTCATGGTGAGAAAGACTCTGCAGCACTTTTTTAATATCTCAAATGCAGCCGGCGATCAGGAAGGCTTCTCGTTTCCCCCACTTTCATATAATGGAGTTCACCGGGGTCCGAGCCAAAAAGGTCCTAAAGTCCACAAAAACGTGTCAATATTCCTCCATACTACTCGTCCAATGTAATCCAAGTGTCCTGAGTGGGTAGCGTCCAGAATTTACTGGAAACATCATTTAGTAGATTTTTAGAGACTAAACAGTAGAACATCAGTACTACATCAGTATTACATCAGTACTACATCAGTACTACATCAGTACTACATCATTGCTACATCAGTACTACATCAGTACTACATCAGTGCTACATCAGTGCTACATCAGTACTACATCAGTGCTACATCAGTGCTACATCAGTACTACATCAGTACTACATCAGTACTACATCAGTGCTACATCAGTACTACATCAGTACTACATCAGTGCTACATCAGTGCTACATCAGTGCTACATCAGTGCTACATCAGTACTACATCAGTACTACATCAGTACTACATCAGTGCTACATCAGTGCTACATCAGTACTACATCAGTGCTACATCAGTGCTACATCAGTACTACATCAGTACTACATCAGTGCTACATCAGTGCTACATCAGTGCTACATCAGTGCTACATCAGTACTACATCAGTGCTACATCAGTACTACATCAGTGCTACATCAGTGCTACATCAGTACTACATCAGTGCTACATCAGTGCTACATCAGTGCTACATCAGTGCTACATCAGTGCTACATCAGTGCTACATCAGTACTACATCAGTACTACATCAGTGCTACATCAGTGCTACATCAGTGCTACATCAGTACTACATCAGTACTACATCAGTGCTACATCAGTACTACATCAGTACTACATCAGTGCTACATCAGTGCTACATCAGTGCTACATCAGTGCTACATCAGTACTACATCAGTGCTACATCAGTACTACATCAGTACTACATCAGTGCTACATCAGTGCTACATCAGTGCTACATCAGTACTACATCAGTGCTACATCAGTGCTACATCAGTACTACATCAGTACTACATCAGTGCTACATCAGTGCTACATCAGTGCTACATCAGTGCTACATCAGTGCTACATCAGTACTACATCAGTACTACATCAGTGCTACATCAGTACTACATCAGTACTACATCAGTGCTACATCAGTGCTACATCAGTGCTACATCAGTGCTACATCAGTACTACATCAGTGCTACATCAGTACTACATCAGTACTACATCAGTACTACATCAGTGCTACATCAGTGCTACATCAGTACTACATCAGTGCTACATCAGTGCTACATCAGTGCTACATCAGTGCTACATCAGTACTACATCAGTGCTACATCAGTACTACATCAGTGCTACATCAGTGCTACATCAGTACTACATCAGTGCTACATCAGTGCTACATCAGTACTACATCAGTACTACATCAGTGCTACATCAGTGCTACATCAGTGCTACATCAGTACTACATCACATCTCCTGCGAGCTGATGCGCGTTAATGAAACTACGGAAGCCGTGACAGACGAGATCACGCGTTCTCTTTTTCTCTCTTTCTTTGTTTTAAATCAATATCAACCCCTCTTGGACCCTCTTGTGTTTGTCTGCAGCTCTGTCGCTCTTAGCACAATGTAAACAGCTAATTTCTTCTTCTACGCTTGTATTATCGGCAGAGTAGGCTCTGAACCCCGAGGCTTCCGTAGTTTCATGAACGCGCACATGCGCGCTTCACGGAAGTACGATGTTCTACTGTTTAGGCTCTAAAAATCTACTAAATGACTAAATGATTAAATGACAATCGTAGAAACGTCTCCAAAAGCTTGTGGTGGAAGTTATCAGTCTGTGTCGTGATGACTGGACTCGTACTGCAGCAGCTGGAAATGTCCTGGAAAAGTCCTGGAAAAGTCCTGGAAAACAACTTCTAGAAAAGAGTGGGAACCCTGATGAAGTATTTATCTGTAAGATCATGCGTGTTCTCACTGAACTTTATCAGGGGGTGTCTGGGCCCCCCCTCACCACGGCTAAGCCAGCATCATCTTCATCTTCATCTCTGCTCTCTCTCCTGCAGTCAGGTTTTCTACGTTCCTGCGGTGAATCGTCGCCGTTTGTTCAGCTTTCTCTTCTGTTCGTGTTGCAGGAGCTGACCAGTCTGGGAAAACCCAAACGTCCTCGTTCTGCGTTTAACATCTACATGTCGGAGCACTTTGAGGAGGCCAGAGGAGCCACCACGCAGGTCAGGACCAGGTCACATGACCAGACTGTTTCATTTTCACACACCAGGGGCCCGTTTATAAAACTGCTTACAAATCTTGTGAGATTTCATCGTTCTGTTAAAATAATCTTGTGGTATTTCGTGAAATCTTATGAGAATTCGTAACAAAACGGTGAAATCTCGTGAGATTTCATTAGTAAAATAGATCAATACCACGTTTTTAAATATAGATGTGGTATCAGCATATGAAAATATCGTGATACTTCTGTGCATCTTTATTTTTCCCTCCCTTATTGAATAATCAGGTGACCCCTTTGTAGTCAGTCCAGGTGCAGCCGGGTCATCACGAAAAAATAAAGCTAAAAAATCTGCACATAATACTGCCTTATGTGTAAATATCACATATCATGTAAATATCATATCGAAATATGGTATCGGTATATCGCACAGCCCTCGTAGAGATGCTGCAGATGGTCTGATGTATCGCAGTAAAGAGCTCAGCCGTCGCGGGGGTCACCAGCGTCTGGTGTCTGGGGGTTCGTAGCTCAGACAGTTTGGGTCTCCTGGTCGAGCAGCGCTGTAAGGTCCGCTGAACCGGACCGGCCGGCCGGCTGGAAGCGTGTAACCACGGCGCTCTGCGTGGAGCCGTCGGGCTCCGGGGGAGGTGTTCGGAGACTGCCGGTGCGCGTGGTCCTGCACGGAGCAACGGCGTTCAGGTCGCAACGCTTTTCTCAGACTTCTGCCACAGACGTCTCCGTCACTCTCACCACTTTCTTTTCTGATTCCACCGGGACGCCCAAATAACGGGATGTTTCGAGCCTCCGCCGTCAGTGTGGTTTTCGTTAATGATGACGATAACGAGACGATGACGAGCTAAACACGTTTCTATGACGACTAAAACGAGACGATGACGAGCTAAACACGTTTCTATGACGACTAAAACGAGACGAGACGAGCTAAACATGTTTCTATGACGACTAAAACGAGACGATGACGAGCTAAACATGTTTCTATGACGACTAAAACGAGACGATGACGAGCTAAACACGTTTCTATGACGACTAAAACGAGACGAGACGAGCTAAACACGTTTTTATGACGACTAAAACGAGACGATGACGAGCTAAACATGTTTCTATGACGACTAAAACGAGACGATGACGAGCTAAACATGTTTCTATGACGACTAAAACGAGACAATGACGAGCTAAACATGTTTCTATGACGACTAAAACGAGACGATGACGAGCTAAACATGTTTCTATGACGACTAAAACGAGACAATGACGAGCTAAACATGTTTCTATGACGACTAAAATGAGACGAGACGAGCTAAACACGTTTCTATGACGACTAAAACGAGACGAGGCGAGCTAAACATGTTTCTATGACGACTAAAACGAGACGAGACGAGCTAAACACGTTTCTATGACGACTAAAACGAGACGAGACGAGCTAAACATGTTTCTATGACGACTAAAACGAGACGAGACGAGCTAAACACGTTTCTATGACGACTAAAACGAGACGATGACGAGCTAAACATGTTTCTATGACGACTAAAACGAGACGATGACGAGCTAAACACGTTTCTATGGCGACTAAAAACGAGACGATGACGAGCTAAACACGTTTCTATGACGACTAAAACGAGACGAGACGAGCTAAACATGTTTCTATGACGACTAAAACGAGACGAGACGAGCTAAACACGTTTCTATGACGACTAAAACGAGACGATGACGAGCTAAACATGTTTCTATGACGACTAAAAACGAGACGATGACGAGCTAAACACGTTTCTATGACGACTAAAACGAGACGAGACGAGCTAAACATGTTTCTATGACGACTAAAACGAGACGAGACGAGCTAAACACGTTTCTATGACGACTAAAACGAGACGAGACGAGCTAAACATGTTTCTATGACGACTAAAATGAGACGAGACGAGCTAAACACGTTTCTATGACGACTAAAACGAGACGATGACGAGCTAAACATGTTTCTATGACGACTAAAACGAGACGATGACGAGCTAAACACGTTTCTATGACGACTAAAACGAGACGAGACGAGCTAAACATGTTTCTATGACGACTAAAACGAGACGATGACGAGCTAAACATGTTTCTATGACGACTAAAACGAGACGAGACGAGCTAAACATGTTTCTATGACGACTAAAACGAGACGATGACGAGCTAAACATGTTTCTATGACGACTAAAACGAGACGAGCTAAACATGTTTCTATGACGACTAAAATGAGACGATGACGAGCTAAACATGTTTCTATGACGACTAAAACGAGACGAGACGAGCTAAACACGTTTCTATGACGACTAAAACGAGACGATGACGAGCTAAACATGTTTCTATGACGACTAAAACGAGACGAGACGAGCTAAACATGTTTCTATGACGACTAAAACGAGACAATGACGAGCTAAACATGTTTCTATGACGACTAAAACGAGACGAGACGAGCTAAACATGTTTCTATGACGACTAAAACGAGACAATGACGAGCTAAACACGTTTCTATGACGACTAAAACGAGAAGAGACTGGAGGAAAATGTTCAGACGTTCATGATGCAGGAAACGTCGCTTATTCTGCATTAATCTGTCAACAGTTTAAACAGTAGCTGCTTCCTCTTCGTGTTCGTGCACGCCGACCATCACGTGCAGCCACGTGCACATCAGAGTTCTGCAGGTTTACCGACCCGCATCCACATGAACCGGGATCCACTGACCGCGGGGCATTTTTAGATGTTTTTGTTCAACGTTTTAATGTATTTTATACGTGCTTATCACTTTTCGTGTCCCTGGGTCCTTCGGTCCGATGTGCGGTTTCTTGTCTTCTCAGTCGCTGTGATGAAGCTTTAAAAGCATCAGCCGGCTCGTTTATATGCAGAAATGTGCAGGAGATGCTTTGCATTGACCATTTATGGTAGAAAGTGTGTAGGGGGCGGAGCCAAACGGACCTTTTCCATAAAAACCGGAAGTACGTAAGGGTCGGTAATCCTGTCTTCCAGTGAGGCCAGACTTCAGTCAATCGTGTCTCCAGTCTGGATGTCACGTCTGAGCCCGTTTACTCGACTCCGCCTCCATCTGAAGAACCAGAAGTTTCGCCTGCATCGTTTCCATCATGTGACCAACGATCGTTCTGTCGTCTGCGCGTCGAGCTGCTTCTGGGATTATAAAGGGAGGGGGTTTGTTCATCGAGCTTTAACTGTAACGTTGTCAGAAGTAAAGATCTGCGACGGTCGCGTGTTTCCGGTAAAAAACTAGGAAGTTTGAAAAAGGTCTGCTCTCCTGCGGAAACGTGCAGAGTGATCTATAAAGGAGAAACTGCTTGGATCCGTGCGCACGCACTGAATTTATCTCAGTGTGTGCTAACTGGGTTTTTGGTGCACGAACACCTTCAGTAAACATCCTGCAGTTTTATAAACGAGGCCCTGATGTTCTCCTCCGTGGATCATCGTGGTGGATGATCCCGTTTTGTCTTTGACGTTGAAACAAACGTTCTGTCTCCTAAAAAGCATCACTGCGGTCTTTCAGGCTAAAATGAAGTCTCTGCTGGAGGACTGGAGGAACCTGTTCAGCCATCAGAAGCAGGTGAGTTTGACCGTTTTTACCTGCGTTGGTCCGTCAGCTGCACGCCAGCGTCCTGACCTCCGGCTCCGCGCAGGTCTACACGCAGCTGGCCGAGGACGACAAGGTCCGCTACAAGAACGAGATGAAGTCCTGGGAGGACCACATGGTGGAGATAGGACGAGAAGACCTGGTCCGAGAGCAGACCCTGTCCTCCAGGAAAGCGCCCCGTCCTAAAACCCCCGCAGCCAAGAAGACGAAACCTAAACCGTCGAAGAAAACTGCAGCTGCAAGAAAGTCCAAGACCAGCAGCAAGACGGCAAAAAGCAGCTCCGTAAAAACTGTCCTGAAAAGCTCCACCAGCAAGAGGAAGACCTGAGACGCTGCTCCGTCAGGCTCCATCAGGCTCCGTCAGCCTCCGTCAGCCTCCATCAGCCTCCATCAGCCTCCGTCAGCTTCTTCTGTTTCTACGTTGTTTTTTATCTCTAACTTCAGCTTTGTAACCTCACAGTGTTAAACTGGCTCATTTCATAGCAGAGTTCAGCGATGAGTTCAAAAATAAACCCAGAGAAGGATTTTTACAAGAAACGCTGTTTGTCTGTGTTTGGATTTATAAACTGATCATGTTCACATTAGTTTCATTAATAACCCCCCCCAGATGTCTCTACTAGGGATGCATGATTTTGGAATTTTGGCCGATATCGGATATGCCGATATTTTAAAACTCGTGGCTAATAACCGATATCGTTACCGATATTAAAGCTGAAAAATAAGCAGTCATTGCAAATAGAAGTTTTGTTATCCATTTCTGACACTTTGAAAAAATAGGGGTGGGCAAAAATTTGATACACTGAAATATTGAGATATTTTCATCATTTTGTTACGAAATCTCGTGAGATTTCATCTTCCCGTTTCAAAATCTCACGGTATTTTGTGAAATCTCATGAGATTTTGTAACTGATTTCATAGGTAAAATAGATTGATACCGCATTTTTAAATGGCAAAATATCAGCATGTGGAAATATTGCAGTATTTCAGTGTATCCATATTTCCCCCCCCCTAGTCTTTAGGAGTTTTAAAGTCTGTAAAAAAGGTTTTTGAGGAAGAAAAAGACATTTTTGTTTGTTTGTTTTTTACTTTAGAAACAGCGGGCTGATTGGTTAAATATCGGTTAAATATCGGTGGGATGGCTGATGTCCGATTCTCGGTTTTAAGGCCGATATAGGCCGATATCGTGCATCCCTAGTCTCTACAGTTAATCCTTTTTTATTGTAGGTTTGTTATATTGCTTCATTATCTTTACAGAAGGAAATATAACGAGTATATATAATTATATATTACATAATATATACTAGGCATGTAACCATATAAATAGTTCATGTCACGGTTATTGTGACCAAAATGATCACGGTTATCGATATTATGCCGTATTGGATCTGATACGCGCTAAAATCTTTTCATCAAGTTTCAATTTAAAAAAGTAGTAACGAGCAGATGGACGTCCTGCTGGTGCAACACGCAGACATCAAACACATAAATGTGCATTAAAGATGCATCTATGACCATAAAGGTTTGAGAGAGAAATCTTTTTGAGAGAAAATTATTTCACTCTGGGGGGGGGGTATATATAAATATATTAGGGATGCATCGGCTGGACATCGGTATCGGCCGATGTTTGCCTTGTTAACTGCCATCGGCCAATAAAAATGACGTTCTATATATATATATATATATATATATATATATATATATATATATAATGATTTACATGTGTCATCAACACTGTTCTTAAGAAAAACTCTTTTTCCCCCCTCTTTTTGGGCGGGTGGGGGAGATACCGTTAGAAGGCATCCATGCACCTTCCTCTGTAGAGAAACAAAGATGGCGGCGGTCGTGTGGCAATATTTTACCGTTTCAGAAAAAGATCAGCGTTACGCAGTTTGCAGTACATGCGAATACACAAATAATCTTCTCACTGAGTATGTTTTTGTTTATTAGGCTAAAACCACTCAGTTTTCTTACTGAAGCATCTTTTAGTGATTATCAGTCCCAGGTTTATGAAAAAGTTTTCAGAAAAGAGCTTGTTATAACTAATGTCAACCACAAAGTGACATTAAAGGTTGTTTCTGTGTCATAAATTGGTATAAACATTGGTATCATTGGTGCATCCCTAAAATATATACATGTATATATATATCTATATATACATGTATATATTTGGGAGTAAAAATGTATTTTTGAGAGCTTTTTTCTCTTTGAAATCATTTTCCAAATGTCAATTTATCTATTTATTCTATGACAAAATATTTTCTCTCAAAACCTTTTCTTGAGTCTCAGATAACTATTTTTGCTGTCAGTGTTTGTTCTCTCTAATATATTAATTTTGCTTTCAAGATTATTTTCCCTTTTCAGGTTGCTTTTTTCTTGAATTTAATAAAAACACTAAACTCGATACTAATGAGGTTCCTCGCTTCATGTAAGATTATAGATCAGAACCAAGAATCCTTCTCTTCACATTCAGAGCTCAGACCTGATCCAGACCTGATCCAGACCTAAATCCAGATCTGATCCAGACCTGATCCAGATCTGATCCAGATCTGATCCAGTCTGACAGGTTTCAGAAGAACTGGTCCAGAAAGGAAACTTTAACTGTTTCATTACCGTAGCAGAAATCACATGTTCATCTCACAGCAACACGACCAGATCAAATCAATCAAATCAAATCAAAGATACTTTATTGATCCCTGAGGGGAAATTCATGCAGAAACATTGAAATAATACCAGAAATAAATAGATAAATCTGCAGAGCTTCCATGCGGCGCCTTCCTC
Organism: Atherinomorus stipes; assembly: GCA_023101725.1. Taxonomy (NCBI): domain Eukaryota; kingdom Metazoa; phylum Chordata; class Actinopteri; order Atheriniformes; family Atherinidae; genus Atherinomorus; species Atherinomorus stipes. Next base: position 8,808 of record JALJCO010002170.1, on the reverse strand, counting down.
CATGTTTTCAGAGCCAAACATGCAAACTGTGTCTGAGGGACTGATGCTGCTTTTCCTGCTGATGAGCAGCATCACTGGGAGTTTCTCAGTACCATAATCACCGTTTTACCATAATTAAAATCTGAAACGGTGATGCTAATGTCAGGGAATTCTATCCTGATTTATCTTTTCATTGATTATTATTACATTCCTATAATAATCTGTACATACAGTGGGTACGGAAAGTATTCAGACCCCTTTAGCTTTTACTCTGTTCTATTGCAGCCATTTGCTAAAATAAAAAAAGTTCATTTTATTTCTCATTCATGTCACTCAGCACTCCATCTTCACAGAAAAAAAAACGAAATGTACAAATTTTTGCAAATTTATTAACAAAAACTGAAATATGACATGGTCATAAGTATTCAGTACTTTGCAGTGACTCATATTTAACTCATATTCTGTCCGTTCCTTCTGATCCTCCTTGAGATGGTTCTACTCCTTCATTGGAGTCCAGCTGTGTTTAATTAAACTGATTGGACGTGATTAGGAAAGACACACACCTGTCTGTATAAGAGCTTCCAGCTCACAGTGCATGTCAGAGCAAATGAGGATCATGAGGTGGAAGGAACTGTCCAAGGAGCTCAGAGACAGAATTGTGGCGAGACACAGATCTGGACAAGGTTACAAAAGAGTTTCTGCAGCACTAAAGGTTCCTAAGAGCACGGTGGCCTCCATAGTCCTTACATGGAAGAAGTTTGGGACGACCAGAACTCTTCCTAGACCCGGCCGTCCAGCCAAACTGAGCAATGGTGGGAGAAGAGCCTTGGTGAGAGAGTAAAGAAGAAGCCAAAGATCACTGTGGCTGAGCTCCAGAGATGCAGTAGGGAGATGGAGAAAGTTCCACAAAGTCAGTATCACTGCAGCCTCCACCAGTCGGGGCTTTATGGCAGAGCGGCCCGATGGAAGCCTCTCCTCAGTGCAGACATATGAAAGCCCGCATAGAGTTTGCCAAAACACATGAAGGACTCCCAGACTGAGAGAAATAAGATTCTCTGGTCTGATGAGACCAAGATTGAACTTTTGGAGTTCATTCTAAGCGGTATGTGTGGAGAAAACCAGGCACTGCTCATCACCTGCCCAATACCATCCCAACAGTGAAGCATGGAGGTGGCAGCATCATGATATGGGGGTGTTTTTCAGCTGCAGGGACAGGACGACTGGTTGCAGTTGAAGGAAAGATGAATGCGGCCAAGTACAGAGATATTCTGGAAGAAAAGCTCTTCCAGAGTTCAGGAGCTCAGACTGGGCCGAAGGTTCACCTTGCAGTAAGACAATGACCCTCACACACAGCTGAAATAACAAAGGAGTGGGTCAGAACAACTCTGGACCATTCTGGACCGGCCCAGCCAGAACCCGGACTTAAACCCAACTGAGCATCTCTGAGACCTGAAAATGGCTGAACACCACCGTTCACCATCCAACCTGACAGAACTGAGAGGATCTGCAAGAAGAACCAGAAGATCCCAAATCCATGTGTGGAACATTGTTGCATCATTCCCAAGAAGACTCATGGCTGTACCAGCTCAGAAGTACTTCTACTCAGTACTGAGCAAAGTACTCAATACTTATCACCATGTCATACTTCAGGTTTTCTTTTTTAATAAGTTTGCAAAAATTTCTACATTTCTGTTTTTTCTGTCCAGATGTGAGCTGAGTGACATTAATGAGAAACAACATGAACTTTTTTTATTTTAGCTGCAATGAAACAAAGAGGGAAAAGTTTAAAGGTGTGTGAATACTTTCCAAGCCAACTGTATGTACGTATGTATGTACATATGTGTGTGTTATTTATTCTTTTTATTGTATTGTGTTATTAAAACACTATAAGCCTGAAACAATAATAAAGTTTAATCAATTAATAATGAAGTAATTCATTCACATTTATTGATAATTCATAATGCATTATTTAATCCATTGATTATTAATTCATTAAGTTATTAATTCATTAACATTCATTCATTCAATAATATTCTCTGATGTATTAGGAATTGATTAATCAATCATTCATTCATTTATTCTAAGCTTTGTTCAGAATCTACATGGATCCATACAAACAGAGTAAAGGCTTTACAAAGCGAACCAGTAACCAGCGATTCCACAACTCCGGATCCAGTTTCAATCAAGTCAATAAAGTTTGACTTTATTTATTTGAGTTTGAATTGTTGTGGTTCTGAATAAATAAATGTTATCCAAATCATTCCCCCCCCCACTCTGCCTTGGTGACTGAAATGGTAGAGCCATGCAAGTGCTCATTGTGAAGTTTTATTCCATTTCTGACACTGAGATGTGAGGACCCTCCCTTCACTCTGACAGCAGCGTCCAATGGGGGGGGGCTACGTAATGGCCGTGTCTCAAACCGCGCACTTGAGCACTTCAAACACTCTTTGTGAGTGTGTGGTGCGTTCATGGTGTCATTTAACCTAAAATTCAGAGCTCTGAAAGTACCAGGATGCTCTAATAACGGCCAAAAATAAAGTGCAAAACGAAGCACACTACTCGCACTAAACAGACGCCATCTTGCTGACGTAGTGGAAGAGGCGGGACTTTCGAACTGTTTTCAGAGCTGAATAATGGCGGAAACGAAGCGGTAACGTTTATGAAATTATTCAGACATAATTACTGATGTATACGTAGCTACACTCTCAGAAACAGAGGTACAGACAGGAACATTTCTGTACCTTACAAATGTTCTCTCAAAAGTACAATATTGGTCTTTATGAGGCCAGAAGTACCTATATACTATGAAAAAGGCTCCAAAGTAATATAAAGTACACATTTGTACCATTCCAACCCTAAGGGTACCTGCAGCATTGAAACATGTTTGTAGCTTGTACAATAACTATAAATAGCAGTACTTCTAAACAGTAGTATAATTATAGTTATTATAGTATGATTTTCATAATAATCATAGTAATAATTATATGTATAATTATATATGTGTTTGGCCTAATATTTCTTAATAATTATTCATTTATTATTAGCATCTTTGATTGTTGTCATAATCTCTATTTTATTGACTTTTATTCATCATCTTTAATTGGTTTAATTGTACTTTATTAACTCATACAGCTTGATAAGGTACAAAAATGGACCATGAAGGTACAGAAATGTCTTTCAGAAAGGAACCCCCCAGCAACAAGCTTTGGACCCTTTTAAGTACAAACTGGTACCTCTATATTTGCTGTTCCCTCCCTCCCCCCCCCCCCCCCCCCGATGACAGTTATGATCTGGTCGTGTGTTTGAGGCCGCTCAGTAGAGTTAGCTCATGTTAGCAAGCAATGCTAGTCCGTCACTTCCTGTAAGTGCAGTGCTCTGTTTGGGTCAGTATTTAGTGACAGTAACGTGCACTACAGACGAAGTACACAGTACGTACTACGCTCTGAGTTCCAGTGCACTCGGATAAGTATGCGGTTTGAGACACCTGAGAAACCTTTGGGGGGATGCTGCTTTTATACTTAAATCTGACACCCTCACCTTTAAAGCTGGAAAATGTTAAAGACAAAACTCATGTTGATGGATGGACAAAGTTTATTTTTATTCCTCATAACTGATCTTTTTTCCACATTTATCAACAGGAGGTGATGGTGGAGAGTTCACTTTGAAGGAAACACGTCGGTTACAACACATCCCAGAATGAGTGCAGGAGGTTTACAGGTCACAGCGCTGAGCAAAGCTGAGGTCTGAACCATGCAGCAGCCTCAGATCTGGGGTTCTCTTCTGGTTATCATCTTTAACCAGCTTAACTAGTGAGACCTGACTAAGCTGACCAGCTCTGTCACCAACCAGCTTTCTGACTGGATATTTACAGGCTGATGTAGACCAGGCAGAGCTGACCAGTAACACTCATATATTCCATTATGATGCAGCTGTTGCCATGGAGACACAACTCAGTAAGAAGTGTCCCAGTTTGTAGAACTGGTTTTCTAGATGAAACTGATCCTGCTGCAGAGTCCAGACCTCAGTTATTCACGATAGCAACAGGTTTAGCTTCACTTCCACCACACAGAGACAAGGTGGACCAAGATAAATAAATAAATAATCAATCAATCAATCAATCAATCAACCAATCAATCAATCAATCAATCAATCAATCAATCAACCTTTTCTCCATTAATTCACATAAGTATCTAAGAATTCATTTATTTCAACATTAAATCTGTGTTTCTGGATAAGTAAATGAAGAAGCTTCTTCTGACTGGTTTTGTCTGGTTCTGGATGGTTTTTTGTCTGGTTGGGGATGTTTTTTGTCTGGTGCTGACTGGTTTTGTCTGGTTGGGGATGTTTTTTGTCTGGTTGTGACTGGTTTTGTCTGGTTCTGGATGGGTTTTGTCTGGTGCTGACTGGTTTTGTCTGGTTGGGGATGTTTTTTGTCTGGTTGTGACTGGTTTTGTCTGGTTCTGGATGGGTTTTGTCTGGTTCTGGATGGTTTTGGTCTGGTTGTGACTGGTTTTGTCTGGTTCTGGATGGGTTTTGTCTGGTGCTGACTGGTTTTGTCTGGTTCTGGATGTTTTTTGTCTGATTGTGACTGGTTTTGTCTGGTTCTGGATGGGTTTTTGTCTGGTTGGGGATGTTTTTTGTCTGGTGCTGACTGGTTTTGTCTGGTTGGGGATGTTTTTTGTCTGGTTGTGACTGGTTTTGTCTGGTTCTGGATGGGTTTTGTCTGGTGCTGACTGGTTTTGTCTGGTTGGGGATATTTTTTGTCTGGTTGTGACTGGTTTTGTCTGGTTCTGGATGGGTTTTGTCTGGTTCTGGATGGTTTTGGTCTGGTTGTGACTGGTTTTGTCTGGTTCTGGATGGGTTTTGTCTGGTGCTGACTGGTTTTGTCTGGTTCTGGATGTTTTTGGTCTGGTTGTGACTGGTTTTGTCTGGTTCTGGATGGTTTTTGTCTGGTTCTGGATGGTTTTGTCTGGTTCTGGATGGTTTTTGTCTGGTTCTGGCTGGTTTTGTCTGGTTCTGGATGTTTTTTGTTTGGTTGTGACTGGTTTTGTCTGGTTGTGACTGGTTTTGTCTGGTTCTGGATGTTTTTGGTCTGGTTGTGACTGGTTTTGTCTGGTTCTGGATGGTTTTTGTCTGGTTCTGGATGGTTTTGTCTGGTTCTGGATGGTTTTTGTCTGGTTCTGGCTGGTTTTGTCTGGTTCTGGATGTATTTTGTTTGGTTGTGACTGGTTTTGTCTGGTTCTGGATGTTTTTTGTTTGGTTGTGACTGGTTTTGTCTGGTTCTGGATGTTTTTTGTCTGGTTGTGACTGGTTTTGTCTGGTTCTGGATGTTTTTTGTCTGGTTGTGACTGGTTTTTGTCTGGTTGTGACTGGTTTTGTCTGGTTCTGGCTGGTTTTGTCTGGTTCTGGATGGTTTTTGTCTGGTTCTGGCTGGTTTTTGTCTGGTTCTGGATGTTTTTTGTCTGGTTGTGACTGGTTTTGTCTGGTTCTGGATGTTTTTTGTCTGGTTGTGACTGGTTTTTGTCTGGTTGTGACTGGTTTTGTCTGGTTCTGGCTGGTTTTTGTCTGGTTCTGGATGTTTTTTGTTTGGTTGTGACTGGTTTTGTCTGGTTCTGGCTGGTTTTGTCTGGTTCTGGATGTTTTTTGTTTGGTTGTGACTGTTTTTGTCTGGTTCTGGCTGGTTTTGTCTGGTTCTGGATGTTTTTTGTTTGGTTGTGACTGGTTTTGTCTGGTTCTGGATGGTTTTTGTCTGGTTCTGGCTGGTTTTGTCTGGTTCTGGATGTTTTTTGTTTGGTTGTGACTGGTTTTGTCTGGTTCTGGCTGGTTTTGTCTGGTTCTGGATGTTTTTTGTTTGGTTGTGACTGGTTTTGTCTGGTTCTGGATGTTTTTTGTCTGGTTGTGACTGGTTTTTGTCTGGTTCTGGCTGGTTTTGTCTGGTTCTGGATGTTTTTTGTCTGGTTGTGACTGGTTTTGTCTGGTTCTGGATGGTTTTTGTCTGGTTCTGGCTGGTTTTGTCTGGTTCTGGATGTTTTTTGTTTGGTTGTGACTGGTTTTGGATGTTTTTTGTCTGATTGTGACTGGTTTTGTCTGGTTCTGGATGGTTTTTGTCTGATTGTGACTGGTTTTGTCTGGTTCTGGATGGTTTTTGTCTGGTTCTGGCTGGTTTTGTCTGGTTCTGGATGTATTTTGTTTGGTTGTGACTGGTTTTGTCTGGTTGTGACTGGTTTTGTCTGGTTCTGGATGTTTTTTGTCTGGTTGTGACTGGTTTTGTCTGGTTCTGGATGTTTTTTGTCTGGTTGTGACTGGTTTTTGTCTGGTTGTGACTGGTTTTGTCTGGTTCTGGCTGGTTTTTGTCTGGTTCTGGATGTTTTTTGTTTGGTTGTGACTGGTTTTGTCTGGTTCTGGCTGGTTTTGTCTGGTTCTGGATGTTTTTTGTTTGGTTGTGACTGTTTTTGTCTGGTTCTGGCTGGTTTTGTCTGGTTCTGGATGTTTTTTGTTTGGTTGTGACTGGTTTTGTCTGGTTCTGGATGGTTTTTGTCTGGTTCTGGCTGGTTTTGTCTGGTTCTGGATGTTTTTTGTTTGGTTGTGACTGGTTTTGTCTGGTTCTGGCTGGTTTTGTCTGGTTCTGGATGTTTTTTGTTTGGTTGTGACTGGTTTTGTCTGGTTCTGGATGTTTTTTGTCTGGTTGTGACTGGTTTTTGTCTGGTTCTGGCTGGTTTTGTCTGGTTCTGGATGTTTTTTGTCTGGTTGTGACTGGTTTTGTCTGGTTCTGGATGGTTTTTGTCTGGTTCTGGCTGGTTTTGTCTGGTTCTGGATGTATTTTGTTTGGTTGTGACTGTTTTTGTCTGGTTCTGGATGTTTTTTGTTTGGTTGTGACTGGTTTTGTCTGGTTGTGACTGGTTTTGTCTGGTTCTGGATGTTTTTTGTCTGGTTGTGACTGGTTTTGTCTGGTTCTGGATGTTTTTTGTCTGGTTGTGACTGGTTTTTGTCTGGTTGTGACTGGTTTTGTCTGGTTCTGGCTGGTTTTTGTCTGGTTCTGGATGTTTTTTGTTTGGTTGTGACTGGTTTTGTCTGGTTCTGGCTGGTTTTGTCTGGTTCTGGATGTTTTTTGTTTGGTTGTGACTGTTTTTGTCTGGTTCTGGCTGGTTTTGTCTGGTTCTGGATGTTTTTTGTTTGGTTGTGACTGGTTTTGTCTGGTTCTGGATGGTTTTTGTCTGGTTCTGGCTGGTTTTGTCTGGTTCTGGATGTTTTTTGTTTGGTTGTGACTGGTTTTGTCTGGTTCTGGCTGGTTTTGTCTGGTTCTGGATGTTTTTTGTTTGGTTGTGACTGGTTTTGTCTGGTTCTGGATGTTTTTTGTCTGGTTGTGACTGGTTTTTGTCTGGTTCTGGCTGGTTTTGTCTGGTTCTGGATGTTTTTTGTCTGGTTGTGACTGGTTTTGTCTGGTTCTGGATGGTTTTTGTCTGGTTCTGGCTGGTTTTGTCTGGTTCTGGATGTTTTTTGTTTGGTTGTGACTGGTTTTGTCTGGTTCTGGATGGTTTTTGTCTGATTGTGACTGGTTTTGTCTGGTTCTGGATGTTTTTTGTCTGGTTGTGACTGGTTTTGTCTGGTTGTGACTGGTTTTGGATGGTTTTAATTTTGCCTCACACCACACACCAGTCAGAACTTACACGGTGTCCCTTTAAAGAGCCTCAGAGCCGGTTTATTATGCTCAAACATCTATCAGGTGCTCTGCATCGACCATTTATGGTAGAATGTGGGTGTGTAGGGGGCGGGGCCAAATTCACCTGTACAAACCTCCAGGAAGAGTGTGATTTATAAGGTGGAAGTTGTTGCACGGTTTCATGAATCTGGATTTTTTGGCGTAGGCCAGTAAAGATCCTGCACACAGTTTTAAAAATGAGAGCCGGATTTGAGCTCATGCACAACAACATGTGAGAAAGCGTCACTAGAGGGAGACAGAGGGCTGTACAGGACCATGCACACCATCACAGAGGAGAGGAGGGGAGGTGGACGCTGATGATTGGCCGAGGCTGCTCCCATCACTCGTCAAATCGTCCGTCCAGGATGCTTTCGAAGGAGAACGGGACGAACTTGAAGCCCTGGCCGGAGTAGAACTTGTTCTGGAACTCCACCCTGAACAGAAAAACCAAGACAGGCAAGATCAATCAGGAGTCCGTCTCCAAATCAATACCTTCCTGATCATGTCAGACGGGCAGCAGGTTGAGTTTATCAGAACAACAAAGGAACAAACATCCTCTGAAAAGCAGCTGACAGAGATGAAAGTATGTTTAATAAAGATCTTCCTGCTGAATCTGATCCAGAGAAGAACCTGGATCATGTTTCCAGCTTCATCCGGATCTGCTTACAGCAGGGCTCTGCAACCTGCACTGGCTCTGTGGGGCCCCCACAACGGCTCCCAATTACTTTCACCAAAAATAATAAAGAACCAACCAATGTTTTAAAGTACCGGAGTATCCATAATAACATTTGCAGGCTTCAGCAGTTTTTTTCATGGCATAAATGAATTTCCACAACATAAAGACACTAAAAATGCCCCTAAAAATTTTTCAGGATATTCTCATTTTTTGGGTAGTACCTGTATGTGTGTGTATGTGTAGACTTGGATATGAGATGTATGCATGTATGTGTATATTTGGAGAAAGTTTATACAGTATATACTATTGTTGCTACTATTTTATTTTTAATTTTTGCATTTATTACTCATGTATTTAATTATTATTATTTATTATTATTAGTATAATAATTATATTATTACTTTTATCATTTATTTTGCTTCCCTTACAGTCTGGTACCCCCTTGGGAGGGGGG
>JALJCO010002168.1:0-47534 GCA_023101725.1 Atherinomorus stipes | reverse complement strand
GGGGGCGCTGGTGAGCGGCGACATGTAAGGACGTGTAGTCTGTTGCTCCGCGTGGATTTGCTATTTTTTTCATATTAATATCAAGATATCTGACTCTGGAGTGATTCCAAACTTTGACTGATATACTACAACAACTGTTAACACGAAAAGAAGCGACTATTTCACAATGTCCGGATCCAAAGGCAAAAAAACCGACACGACGAAAAGTAGCACGGATAGCACCGCTACATCACCGGATACAGCCATGCTAATGAATGCAATAGCTAGCTCAGAGAAGACCGTAGTTGCTAAGATTGCTACGTTGGAAACCAAAGTAGAGAACAAGTGCCAGATTCTCAACGAAAGGATCGATTCCCTTCACAGTGACTTTCGAGACCAGATTGATGGTGTTCGGACAGATTTGTGTGCCAAGATCGATCCGTTAGCTGCTGGACTCACAGACCACCACGACCGACTCGCTAGCTTAGAAGAAGCTACAAACACGTACTCCGACAAAGTTGTAGATCTAGAACAACAAGTTAATACTCTGACAGAAATGGTGTCCGCCCTAACCGAGAAGACGGAGGACCTTGAGGGGAGACAGCGTAGATGCAACATTCGCATACTTGGAGTAAAAGAACAATTTGAGGCCGGGTCTCGCCCCGTGTCCTCTGTAGCTAAGCTACTTCAGGAGATGCTTGACCGGGATACCGCTCCAACGCTGGATCGGGCTCATCGCAGCCTGCAACCTGTCCCCGCAAGAGGCCAGAGACCCAGGCCATTCATTGTTAAATTCCACTATTTTCAAGAAAAAGTGGAAGTTCTCCGCAAGACAGCGCAAAAGAGCCCTCTAATCTACAACGGAGACAAAATCCTCATCTTCCCGGATTTACCATCAACAGTGGCGAAGAAGAGAGGCGCTTTCAAAGGAGCGAAAGACCTACTACGCGGATGTCAGGGCGTGAAATACGGTATGTTGTACCCAGCAAGGCTGAGGATCACTTCTCCTCTGGGGGAGAAATTTTTCACCGATCCAGACGCAGCTAAAGTCTACATTACAGACCAGATCCTACCTGCATGTGGTCGTCAAGATTCCAGCTGAGTAACTATTCTACATCTGAGTGAAAAACTCAATGACTTAATACATTTAAAAGTGTTCTTTTGATCCTCATATGAGTAATCTTATCTTGTATATTTGATATTGCATAAGGTACTCCGATACAAAGCTTCTATTCTTTTATATTATCATTTTGTCAGATATTTTACATTTTACTTCGTTTCAAGCAGTCCACGTTTTGGGCAACTAGTGGTTTTGTAGGTTATCAGTTCTACATGTTACAAACGAGCTCTTTGGGTGGGAGGGACAAGGTAATCTGTTCGGATGGGGAGAAGTTGAAGGTTTTTTGCATTTTTGTGTTTTTGCCCTGTACTTTTATTGTGTTTTGTGTTTATTTTATTTTTAAGCTGCTATTTCCTGGATATAATGTTATCTTGCTGCCTGCCATTTATGATGTTTTTTGAATGTTGCCATGACTACCTCCCCTAGCGCTATGCACACAACTGGATTTGGCTCTACTAAATTTATTACCTGGAATGTGAAAGGATTAAATAATTTTGTTAAACGTAAAAGAATATTTACCCATTTATCTACTTTTAATCCAGATGTTGTTTTCTTACAAGAGACCCATCTGCTCTCCACACAAAGCAATAGATTGACACAAAACTGGCTTCCTCACGTCTACCATTCTGGATTCAATTCAAAGGCTCGGGGGTTGCTATTCTTATCAAGAAAAATCTTCCTTTTGTTATTAGCAGCGTAAAATACGATGTTAATGGGCGCTTTGTAATAGTTGTTGGTAAACTGCATAACACTCCAGTCATTTTGGTAAACGTTTATGCCCCAACTTGGGATAACCCGCACTTTTTTACAAGATTGATTGGTATGTTACCAGACATGACTACACATTATCTGATTATGGCCGGGGATATGAATTTGGCACTCAATCCAAATCTTGATAGGTCCAAGTCACGTCAGTCTAATGTCATTTCTAAATCAGCCGCTGTGCTTAATACTTTTCTTCAAACTTACGGTATCTCTGATCCACTGCGAGTTGCCGAACCTGCTGCAAGGTACTACTCCTTCTTTTCCCCCGTCCATCACTCCTACTCAAGAATTGACTATTTTTTTCTTGATAACTCACTTATTCCTAAAGTCACTACATGTAAATACCACACAATTGTAATCTCTGACCATGCACCAGTCCAGATGGATATTTCAATTGCAAAGGTCTGTACCACGCAGCGCCTATGGAGATTTGATTCGACATTACTTTCAGATGATGACTTCTGTAAATTCATTACATCCCATATTGAGTTTTTTCTCGATGTGAACAACACTCCAGGCATTTCCAAATCCATAATCTGGGAAGCATTGAAGGCATATTTACGTGGCCAAATTATTTCTTTTTCTGCCCAAAAAAATAAAAAACGACAAGAGAGATTCAGACAGTTAACCGAGCTCATAGCAAACCTGGATGCACAATATGCTAACAACCCTACTGCTGATCTGTACAAGCAAAAACTCCTGCTCCAATCTGAATATGAAACCCTTTCAATCAAAGAAACTGAGAAGCTTTTACTCAAGACAAGACACCATGTTTATGAACATGGGGAAAAAGCAGGGAAACTGCTTTCACACCAACTCCGTCAGTCTATGGCTAACCAGTCAATATCAGATATAAGACTGGATTCAGGGCAGGTGGTCACTGACCCTAAAGAGATCAATGCCGCTTTCAAGCAGTTTTACCAGGATCTCTATGCTTCGCAGACTAATCATTCACAGGTTGATGTGGACTCCTTCCTTGACACGGCCAACATTCCAACCATTAGCTCTAATCAACTTGAACTACTTGAAGGACCTATTACTACTGCGGAAATACTGCACGCTATCAGCTCTCTGCAAAGTGGCAAAGCTCCAGGCCCAGACGGTTTTTCTTGTGACTTTTATAAAGCTTTTGCTGGAAAATTAGTTTCTTTACTCGGTGAGGTCTTCACAGAAATTCATACTACAACTAAACTACCACAGACCTTCACCCAAGCTACAATTGCCGTGATACTAAAAAAGGATAAAGACCCTCAAAAATGTGGATCCTACCGACCCATAAGTTTATTAAATACGGACTATAAGATTCTTACAAAGGCTCTTGCATCTCGTCTGGAAAAGGTTGCACCTTCTATAATCCATGAGGACCAAACAGGCTTTATAGTTAATCGCCAATCATACTTCAATGTTCGACGACTGTTTAATATTTTATATTCTGACCATTCAACCAATCATCCTGAGTTAATAATCTCACTCGATGCCGAGAAGGCTTTTGACTGTGTGGAGTGGCCATACTTATTCTCTGTTCTGAACAAATTTGGCTTTGGCAACAATTTTACATCATGGATCAAAATTATCTATTCATTACCACTGTCTTCAGTCCGGACCAACAGCACTACCTCAGAATATTTTGCTTTGCACAGAGGCACTCGTCAGGGGTGCCCTCTTAGTCCTCTGCTGTTTAATTTGGCAATAGAACCTTTAGCAGCTATGCTGAGAGCGGATGCGAGATTTAAGGGGATCACCCGAGGAAATCTTACTCATAAATTATCTCTATATGCGGATGATCTCCTTTTATATGTTACAGATCCTAGAACATCTATTTCTGCAGCTTTGGAAATCCTCGGATCCTTTGGGCGCCTTTCCGGATATAGACTGAATTTAAGTAAAAGTGTTCTTTTTCCCTTTAATCAACTTGCAAAGACGCTGGATTATTCGATATTTCCATTTAAGGTGGAACAGTCCTCGTTTACCTACTTGGGCATTCAGGTTTCCAATATTTTTAAAGATCTTTTTAAACAGAACTTTGCCCCCCTACTGGAAAGAACAAAAATGGATTTGGCCCGGTGGTCTGGCCTACCCATTTCCTTAGCGGGTAGGGTTAATACGATTAAAATGACTGTGTTGCCCAGATTTATGTATTTTTTTCAAATGATCCCACTTCTCCTCCCTAAAGTCTTTTTCAATAAAGTAGACAAACTCATATCCTCATTCATTTGGAATAAGAAGATTCCAAGGATTCGAAAATCTCTTTTACAGTGCTCTAAATCGGAAGGGGGCTGGCTTTACCAAACTTCATGTATTATTACTGGTCTGCCAATATTGTGAAACTTTCTGTTTGGGTCCAGGTGTTTAAGGAAGGCAAGGGCCCATTGTGGGCCATCATGGAGCTAGACTCCAACTCTGGTATATCGCCGGTTGCGCTGCTCTCTTCAACCCTACCGGTTACTCAAGACAAAGGTTTAAAAAATCCCGTGGCTAAAAATTCGCTTGACATCTGGTTTCAATGTCGCAGGCATTTTGGGTTTAAACATTTGCTCTCTTGCTCGCCTATTGTGTTAAACCCTCTATTTCTACCTGGCATGCACGACGCTGGTTTTAAAATTTGGTCTGAGAAAGGAATTATCTTTTTCTCTGATTTGTTTGTCAGAGGTGAATTCTTGTCATTTGAAACATTAGCTAAAGATTTTAATATCCCCAAAGCTCACTTCTTCCGATACTTACAGGCTCGCAGCTTTGCCATTAAACACTTTACCACCTACCCAACACTCCCAACAGCCTGCCCCCTTGAGGACTGTTTACGCCGTCGACTCACTGCCAGAGGACAGATTTCACAAACTTATAATTCACTACACCATATAAAACCTGAGTCTCTGTCTAAAATTAAAAATTTATGGGAACAGGATTTTAACATTCAAATTCCAGATGATATGTGGGAGCTATGTGTCGGTCGGATTCACTCATCCTCTATTTGCATACGGCACTGTCTAGTACAATTTAAAATCTTTCACCGGTCCTATATGACTAAAGCCAAATTGGCAAAAATCTATAATACTTCAGATGATGGATGCCCAAGATGCAAACAATCTCCTGCCACTATGAACCATATGTTCTGGTCTTGTGGCGATCTAAGCAGGTTTTGGGTTCAGATTTTTAAAGTCTTCTCTTATATATGCAAACAAACAATTGATCCTAACCCACTGACAGCAGTGTTTGGTGTTCTTCCCAAACAATCCGGCCTAACCTCATTTCAAATGAATGCAATTGCCTTTTCATCTCTTCTGGCCAGAAGGTTAATTCTTCTAAAGTGGAAAGATGTACGCCCCCGTCTTTTATTCACTGGGTGAGAGAAGTAATGATGTGTCTACAACTGGAGCGCTTAAGGTATAGTTTGCGAGGGTCTCAAAAGACTTATCAAAAAACATGGTCATCTTTTGTTAATTATGTGGAGGGGTTGTCATTTACGGAAGTATGACATAACACTGTTTTGGTAATCCATGGCTTCAGCACAATAATTATAGCAGCTTGCTTCTTTTTTTTTTTTTTTTTTTTTTTTCTTTCTTTCTCTCTCTTGGGGGGTGGGGGGGGGGGGGTGTCTGATTAGTTTTCATAGCAATATCAGTGTTTTTTTGTTTTGTTTTTCTTGGTGTGGTGTGTGTTTATGTGGAAACATATTTCACTTCAGGATTTGATTTATATGCCACTGCGTGGCATGACTTGATCTGTTATACAAAATACTTGAAATTCTATCAAGATCTTTGTATATGTGTGTATTAAAAACTGTAAAATCATAAATAAAGTTCTAAAAAAAAAAAAAAAAAGACGCACCTATTTGCACGGGCTTTTAATGCAAATGTCTGATTTACGTTTTTATCTCCTAGTTGTTTTTGTCTTTTATATAATCTTGTAGTTTCTTTTTACTAGTTTTTTTTAATACTTTCTTTTTATTGATTTATATCAAACAATTTTTCACCTTTATTTAACCAGTAGGTCCTATTGAGATTATAAATCTCATTCACAAGAGAGACCTGGCCAAGGTAGCAGCCAATCAGAATAAAAAATACACTGTTAGGCAATACGAACAACTAAAAACAGAAACAAAGCTAAAAAAGTTTACACACTAATAAAACAACTCTTAAAACAAAATACATCCCACAATAAAAACAAGAACAACCAATAAGACATAAAACCACTCAGGACTGACAAACACGTCTCCTTCACCACATTCTTTATGATGCCCTTAAATTCATTCATCAATAGTTTCTAATCGGAGGTATTTCTGCAAATTATTCCAAGCCCATGGGGCATAGTGAGAAAATGCAGTTTTTCCTAGGTCAGTCACTTAGATGAGCGTAGCTGGTAGCTACCAGAACTGACACGGACAAGGTTACATAGATAGGCTGGAAGTTTTCCCAGTAACACTTTATAAATAAACAGATACCAATGCTGTTGTCTACGTACAGTTAGTGACGTCCAGCCCACCGGATCATAGAGAATGCAGTGGTGAGTGCGGGATTTTTCATTTGTAATAAACAGTAAAGATGCACGATACACAGTCCAGTTTGTGCAAGATGGAAGAAGCTGCATGCATGTACAGTATGTCACCGTATTCGACAATCACAGACAGAAAAGTTGCTTCCACAAGTTTTTTTCTAGGCATAGAAAGAAAAGCAAGATTTGTTTCTAAAATAAAAAACAATCTTCACTTTAGACTTCCTGACTAAAGTTGTAATATGTACATTAAATGAAAGCTTGTCATCTATCCATATACCCAATACAAAATACAAAACCAAGCAAAGTGAAACAGGGGTCACTGGTTTATCACAGAATATTCAAATAACAGGCAATAGAAATTCTACTTTTTGTTTATAGTCCAGCCATTTTTTCCTATGCTTTATGAAGATGTGCTCCTTGATCTGTAAGTGATAAGTCAGTCTTTCCACAGAGTAAATTTCCTCCATCATTGCCAGCCACTGATCTTCATGAGGGGCATCAGTTTTAAACCAGTTCCTTGTCATGGCCTTTTTGGAAGCAATTATGAGAATTTTTCAGGTAGCAGTCCCAGGAAGAAATACTTAGGGTCCTTAGGAGTAGGGTATGTCATGATGCTCTCAATTATTTCACAAAGCTGTTCCCAAAAGGGCTTTCATTTTATGCAATACCAGAAAATGTGAGAGTGATTGGCACATGCATGTCCACACTGTCTCCAACAATATTATTGATGTCCCTTTATCTTAGCAGTGATGTGAGGTGTTATGAAGAATCTAACCAAAGCTTTCCACCCGAATTCCCTCCATCTTCGAGAGCTGGTTGACGTTTGTTGGGTGTTGCATATTGTAAACCAATCACTCTCTGACAAGACAATGCTCAGTTCCACCTCCCACTTTGATTTAATCTACAATGTGTTGTTTCCGTTCAGGTTCTGCAGCCCTTTATACAATTTAGAGACGATTTTGGTTGGTAAATATCTGTATGCATCTATAAAAGATTGTATTAAGTTAATCCCATTACTAGAAACTCCTTTTCTTATTTCTGTATTGAAAAAGTGCCATACTTGTAAATATCGGGGAAAAAAAATCTGTATTTCTAGAATGAATTCTGATTTTAGCTTTTCAAATTATTTAAAAGTATTTCCTTCAACAAAAAGGCACAGCATTGTCAAACCCTTTTTCATTCCACTTTAGAAAGGCTGGGTCTGATTTACCTTGTTGAACACTGAGGGCAAGAGAAGACCAAATTACATTTTTTTAAAATCATTTAACAGATTGTATCTTTTCAACAACTTGATTCCAAATGATTAATGAATTATGCACAATGTCATGCTCTTTAATGCTGTGATCAAACCTCTGGGGTGGAGGTGGATTACCCATATTTAACTCAATTTCTTTCCATCTGGATACAAATTCAGAGGAGCACCAACACCATATTTCTTAGCTGGGCTCCAATACTCTTTCAGGTTGGGCAGGCTAGCCCGCCGTGTTTTTACCTATTTGAAGAGTTTTAAATTTTATCCTAGGTCTAGCTCCTGCCCAGATAAAACATGATATCACCTTATCCCAGGCATCAAAGTGGGAGTCTGGAATTATGATGGGTCGTGACATAAAAAGATAAAGAAATCTTGGTAGCAGATTCATCTTAACTGTTTCTAGCCTGAGCTAAAATCCAATGCCAATAATGTTCAACGTCTCATAGCATCTTTATAGCATCAACCAATTTCCTGAAATTCATGGAAAACAAGTCATTTAGGTCTTGTGAAACTCCCAAATACTTTATCTGTTTTTTGTGCCACTTGAATTTAAAATCTTGTTGGATTTTGATATTTGGAGTGTAATTTATAGACAAAACTTGTGTTTTAGTGATATTTAGGCAATAGCCAAATTATTTCAGATTCACCATGAGTTTGGTAGTAACATCAGGATTCTGCAAAAAGGTTCTTAATAGTTTTTAATATGTCATTGTATTTTGAAAATTTGGAAGACTTGCACAGCACTTCGGGCACTTTATGTTGTTTTAAGTGTGCTACATAAATAAAGTTGACCTTGACTTTTATTTGAAATGATTATAAAAACTGTAATCTGTTTTAATCCATGTGAAGCTCAGAACATCAGCTCATCTGTTAAATGCACAGCATTAAAAGGCAACTTAAAAACAAATTATCAGTATTTCACATAAAATATTTGTAACAGGTGGCACCTCAGGGTGTCGCTCTGGCTGCAGGGCAGGATCCCTCTATAAAAGAAGAAGTGGCTGATTTGTTTGGGGTGTGCCGATTTCCTTTGAGTGGCCAGGTGCAACAAAGCCACCGTGGGTCCTTGAGATGTGGATGAGATCTGCTGTCCGGGTAAATAAGGTTTTTTGTTTGTTCTTTTATAGTGGTTGTGGTCTAATACAGTTTTTTTGTATGGCAGGGCCAAAGACCAGACAATTGATTTTCCATCATGGAATGTGATTGAGGTGGCGTGGGAATGCGACGCCGCAGGTATGCTGCGTTTTTAATCGTTTTTAGGGAGAATTAAAAGTATTTTTATAGACCTTTTGTATTCATTTTTGTTTTCTGTTTTTATTGCAGCTTTAAGCACCGTCACCTGCTGTCCTTTTTTAGTTGTTTGTTTGGGGATTTGTTTTATTTCAGTTAGTCCACTTCTGGTCCGAGTTGTTAAGATGCCGAACAGATATACAACTGTAAGAGTGGACTAACTGGTTTATTTTTCATTCTTTTTGTTGTTTGTTTTTTTGTTTTGTATTGGGTCGCCTCCTTAATAACTGCATCCTTGCATTTATGCTCTCAAAACAGTAGTTTATCCCTGACCTGTGTGGAGTGGTTGCGGTGTTTCTTTGCAGTGGGTTTTTACCAAATTGTAGTGTGCACTGTTTGCCGTGTTAGCGGATTGTCCGCCCTGGTGTGTACGATTCAACTCAGGTGTATTCGTCCGCTGTTTTGAGGATGAGGCCTGGATTAGGTAAACAGGAGTGCAAGCCGTGCTGTTTATTATAAATAAATGTTAAACTTTATTTGAGTTTGTGTCTTGATATCACTAGCTTCGGCTAGTAACATATTGAACATATTAAATCTGAACTCAGCGTGTTTTTGTTAACAGTGGTAATTTCTCTACATGGAGACCAGTTTAGAGTTTGGCCTGCGGTGGTTATACCTGTGAAGGCCTCATGTGCTCTAGGCTGCAGGTAAATGGCTATGTATGGTATGGTAGGTATGGCTCTGTCCAAATTCTCGAAAAAAAAAAATCTCGAAACTAACATTAATTACATTGGCGCAAATCTCAAGCGCATGCGCGCAGGAACGTCTGTATCGTAAAAAGTGAAATATCATTTAAAAGCAGAAAAGTCATGGAAACAGAACGTGTCGCGCGTTCTAGCTGCTATAAAAAGCAGCAGAGCTCTCATTCTTCCCCTTTCACTTGCTTCACGAGCGGACACACTTGAGCCTTTTAAGAGCTTTTTCACATCCAACAAACAGAAGTTTGGACAAGAGAAAGCGGAGAGAAAAACCCGGACGAACCGAAGGAGACGCCACCGGACCTGTTGGAGTAGCTGTTGGACCAGAGGAGCGGAGAAAGGACCTGCCGAAGAGAGGATGCTGTCCGAGACCCCCCTCCGGAGCGGTAAGTAAATGTACATTTATAAACCTTTACAACAGTTTATTTCCTTAATTAGGCGCGAGCACGACACGAAGGATTATTGAAATGCGTTTATTGAGCTATTCTGTATAAATGAATTTGATATTCTACAACACAACTTTTTGTGGGGGGTGCTACTTGCTTTGTGCATATTAAATTTCTGGGAAATTGTTGGAATTTCCCGGAAATTTTAATGTTGCAGTCTTTGAGAAGTCTGAGGACCCCTGAGCAAGGTCCTTAACCCCCCACCAACTGCTCCCCGGGCGCTTTAAGTAGCAGCCCACTGCTCTCTGATAGTCTCAGTACAGAGATGGGTAAAATGCAGAGCCCCAATTTCCCCTCGGGGATCATACAAGTATAACAACAAAAAAAAAAAAAGTCAGTTGTTTTTGGTCTGCTAGCATAAAATTTTGATGCTAATTTTGTTTTGTTTTACAAAATGCTCAAAAACATATTTTTGGTCACCATGGAAACCGTTAAATGAGCAATTACATGGAGTTTGGGACGTAAACAGCGTTAAGAACGTCAGAATGCAGGAACCAGCCGTGTTTACATCAGGGCTGCACAAGTCCAGTCCTCCAGAGCGATCCTGCAACTTTGTGTCAGCATAAAATGATTTGTGGCGGTGGATCATGCAATAAAACTGCATCACCGTCTGCCAATACATCACATTCTGTTTCTACTTTATGATTAACTCGTGTATGTGGTGTTTTAGTTGTGGTTGGGTCTCCATTTAAGAAATTGTACAGTTCTGCAGAATATAGTTTGTAATTACATCTAGTAGTGATGCACCGATGCATCGGCTGGACATCGGTATCGGCCGATGTTTGCCTTGTTAACTGCCATCGGCCATCGGCCAATAGAAATGACATTCGCCGATGGCAGTGGCCGATTATTATATAGCCTATATATATATTTATATATATATGTATGTATATGTTTGTCAACCACAAAGTGACATTAAAGGTTGTTTCTGTTTCATAAATTGGTCTGATTGAATTTGTGCTCATTCAAGGAAAGTGATTAAGAGCTGAAAGACTTGTAAATTTCTGTGGCACAAAGGAAGTAATAAATAAAAATAGAAAAAAAAATAGAAAACAAAAAACAGAACACAATAGAAAACATCGGCCATCGGCCAAGTTATGTTAAACATCGGTATCGGCCCAGACTTTCACAATCGGTGCATCCCTAACATCTAGTTCGACAACTGTGATTTCCAGCAGCCCGTCTTAGATGAAGTATTTTTAGATCATAAGAATTATAAATTATGTTTGTAAAAAAAAAAAAAAAAAGAAATTCAGTTGAAATTGTAGAGCTGTTGTTCTCTCTTCAGTGTACATACTGTATAGGACATGATCACTAAGTTTTGTCAAGCTAATTGCATTTTTAGTTTTAGTAAAATAATGTTTGAATTTAAAACCTTTAAATCGGGAGAAGTAGCTTATGTACCTAAAAGTTTTTTCCTTACAGACGCGTCCTTCGGGCTTGGACCTCCTGCGCTGCTGATCGGACCCCCTACGCTGTTCTTCATCGATGGAGATGAAGGTATGACATTGAGTCCTTTTGCTGAGGCACTTGCTGTTGTGGACGCCCCTCCACCCTGGCTTAGTGAGGAACCTGATATGTCTGTGGAGGAGGGAGGAGACTATTCAGGTTTGGACTTGGTACTTTTCGAGCCCTTTGGCTTGACTGGTACTGGTCCTGCTCCTGAGTCAGGGTACGGGGACGTCCCCTCAGTCTCTGAGAGTGAGGAGTCTGATGTTGAGGAAGAGACAGAGGAGGAGATGGAGGAGGAGACAGAGGAGGAGACAGAGGGGAGTTTAGACTGGGACGAAGAGGAGCTTACTGAGTCTTCTGACTCGGCTAGTTCTGATTCTAACGCAGTGTACTTGAACTTCTTGTACTCTGCACCAGCTGACGAACCTCTGCTCCGTATGGTGAATGCGTGGGTGAGAGAGTTGTGAGGAAAGCTATGCGGAGCAGTCTTCTCCAATGCCGGCTCCTTCAATCTCTGTCCTCAGCTCTTCCTTGAGGAGTAGATGTAGCAACATAGACTTCCCTGTCAGAGACCGAGGTGGGACCACTGACTTGCTAAACTTGTCACCTCCTTAATATTTCGAGGTTTCATCAACCACAACTCATGTACCTCATCAAAGTCACTTAATGTTGCTTCTCCAGATACGAGTGTTTTCCATCAGGAAACGCTCAATCTGGAGTTTATTTGTTTATATTGATGTAACTTTCACATGTTAAAACTTTTGAGTCTGGCAGGAGTGTCTCAGGTAGCATCTTGCACTGTGGCTTTTATTTATTTATCTGCCAGATTTTTTTCATTTGTTGATTTCATATTTGAGTCTAGCAGGAGTGATAATGCTTCAGGTAGCGTCTTGCACCGGGGCCTTTCTTTATTTATCTGCTAGATTTTTCCATTTTTTTAAAGATAAGAATTCATCTTTGAGTCAGGCAGAAGTGTTTGGGTCTGAGGAGCGTGGTGACGATGCAAAATGTAATGATGTGTTGTGAGTGTACTAGGAGGAGGTTCCAGATGCTGCGCTGAGGATGGATGACCACGTTCCTCCCCAGTTTTCCTCAGTGTTTTCATGCTGGTCTGAGCTTCTGGGAGCTTCATGCAGACGGAAGGAGCCAGTGATGACAAATATACAACCCTGAACAGAGGAGCAACTTAAGCCTGGCATACACTGTGCGATTTTTGGTCGTTTTTGAGCCGATTTTCCAGCCGTGCGACAAGTTTGGTGATCGGGCCGACTCTTGGCCAAATCGTGTGTCGTGCATCGTGCAGTATACTAGGGGGTCACGAGAGGCGACTGGCACCTCACGACGAGCTCACGATCAGAAATCGTGAGTCGCAAGAAAATCAAACCTGTTTAATGTTTTGGTCGTGGCTCGTGAGTGAATCGCATGTTGAAGCGGTGCCACGACCAGACTGAGAACTCTTTCCTCGGACATTTTCACATTTCGCATGCTCAAAACAAAAACTGAAGTAAACCAGAGGCAGCATGGCGACCCGGCGTGTCATTTGGATGGAGATCTTGTTGTAGAACCGGCAGACTGTACAGCTCACGTCTGCTCAGACAATTCCTCGTCCACACACAAATTCTTCACAAAGAAGAGCACAAATCCCCAAGGCAGCGCAGTTTTTTTGGGTGATAGCATAATGTTGCTGCTGCTGTTGTTGCCGTTATTTTCTTCTTCTTCTCCGTTTTCTTCTTCTACTATTAGCTGCATTCATTGCGTTGCATGTTGGGATTCTTCAAGACCCCAACGTGTCTTTGAGGACGCACAGTGTGAGTAGTCAGCTCGCATCCGAGCGTTGGTTCGTACAGTATGAGGACAGATATCGCAAGCTGTGAACTTTTGAACTCTGCAACTGATTCGCACAACTTGAGTTGGAGCTGCAAGCAACGATTGAAAAACTTGCACAGTGTATCCCAGGCTTAAAGCATAAAATGGATGGATGATTTGCAGAAAGGTGAGTAAAAGATTCCAGATTAATAAAAGAATTGACTACATAAAGCAATATATTGAAGCTTAGAAACGCTGCAGGCGTTTGTTAAAGGTGCCATGACATCAAATTTAACTTTTCTGGGGTTTTGGGGGTATATTATGATCTGTTGTGCACTGATGAGGCCATGTGAATGTCCAGAGTGAGAATCAAAGTCCCTTTTCATAGTCAGTCAGCTTTGTCTCTCTGCTCAGAAACAGTTGAATCAGGCAGCAGCTTATCATTCTACGTTGTTCTAGCATGCTACGTAATTCAATTGCTCCAATAAGAGCACACTATCAAGTAAACAGCCCCCGCCTAACGGTCTATGCACCGTCCGCTTTGCTCCCCCGCTCCACCCTCCCTGTCTGATTCAGCTGCGTGTATGGAGCTAGTAGTAACTTCTGTGCAGTCAGGTCTGGGTTTTCAAACAAATGGATTTAAAAGCAAACTTCTGCAGCAACACTGAGGGAGGCGACCACAACCTTGTCATTACCTGTAAGTTTATTTATTTTCTAAATGCTGTCTTGTCTGATAAACGTAGCTCACTGTCTGAAGTGCCCATGTTGCTAACAGTTAGCCTTTAGCAAAGTCCGATTGCAGCTTGACCTAGATTCTCTAAATAAAGTCATAGCCAAATAAGGTGTAGCCAATCAAGATGAAGTCAACGTGGTCTCCGGGTAAAGCTGCATATCATAACCGGACCCAACTGTTTTGCTGAGGAAGTGAGGTCTGGCGTTTCAAAACATTACCCCGCTGTAAAAAATGCCGTTTTTCTCTTTGGAGTATTTACATATACAGTAATGCCAACAACATAAACTAGTTTTTACCTGCTATGTCATCACTTCTTTAAAGCAAGTTTACCGACACAGGTTTTCCTTATTTCTGTTTTAGTGATTCTTGTTGAGAGAAGACAAAAGTCCAGACCTAAAGGACAAGACGACAACTGAAGACAGGTCAAGAGAGGCAAAGAGAGAAGATGTGACGTAAGTCCCTTTAGTGCAACATTATAAACTGTATTTAAATGTATTTGTGACATTTTATTGAAATTATTTCTGACTGTTTTTGGGTTTCAGGTGGTGATTCTGAGTGGACGTCCCCCTGACTTGAGTTGGTGACCCATGAGACCCAAACCAGATGACCAGACATCATTCCACAGATGCGTGAATCCTGGATTCACACAATGTGAAAAAGGTGAGTTTGTGATTTTGTTTTGACAGTAACCTCTGGTTTAACTGGACAGGAAGTCGTGCATGCTCACTGGAAATGTTTCATCTGTTTAAACTCCGCAAAGTCCTGTTTTAATAAATCATGACAATTCACAGCTTTCTTTTCATTTCCAGCTTCCTCTGAGCTCCTGTTGGTGGACGTCATCACATTCCAGGAAACTTCATAAGCACCACCGCCCCCTGAAAACACCTCTGCACCGAACCTGCTTCCAGACTCAGCAGAGATTCAACCCAGCTAATATGATGAAGCTGTGCTCATTTTGAACATGAGCAAAAATCATCACAGCTAATAAAAAGAGACACTCAAAGTTCAGACTGAATATGTTCAATATTTTATGTGCAAAATACTGGTTATTTATTTTTAACTTGCTTTTTAATGCTGTGAATTTAACTAGGTTATATCGTGTTTACATGTTCAATCAATCAATCAATCAAACTTTATTTATATAGCACTTTTCATACAAATAAAATGCAACTCAAAGTGCTTAACAAGAACAAAGACAATAAAAAACATGAAACCCTCATCCCTCCCACCCCCACAAAAAGACCAACAAACATATTCATACTGTAAGCACACATGCATGCACACATCCATGCACGCACACACACACACACACACAGAGCACCCAGCCAAAAGAAAAAAGTCTGATACAGTAACAGGTACGGTTACATGGCAAAGCACTGAGGATCCAGGTGAGGAAAAACAACCTATAGGGGGGCCATCCACGCCAAGAGGCGCCACAGTCTGAAGCCACAGGGAGCACTGCCAGAGAGACCCCCTGAACCAAACAGTCCAGGACAAACCCCACGCATGGTGTGGAGTCCCCAAGTCCTCCGGGCCCAGGGGATCCCCAAGACAGCACCCCCGCAGGCAGACCGGACACAACTCCCAATGTGGAAGGCCCCCATGAGGAAACACTGGAGCTAAAAGCTAAATGCTTAAAAGTGCTGTAAACAGTTGTAAATAACTAAAAAAAAAAAAAATAAAATCTATAAAAATTTGGTATTTTACCGTAAGACATAAGAATTAAATTTTAAAATTAAAATAAATAAATAAATAATAATCTATAAAAGCAATAGAGAATAGAAATATTAAAACAATAAGAATAAACGAGTAAATGAAATCAGATAAAAGCTAAATTAAAAAAGTGAGTCTTGAGTTTCCTTTTAAAAATATCAACAGTCTCTGCGGCCCTGATGTCCTCCGGCAGACTGTTCCACAATCAGGGACCATAATGGCTGAATGAAGCCTCCCCGTGGGTTTTGGATCTTACTCTTGGAATGACTAACAGGCCGCTGCCAGGGGACCTCAGGGCTCGCGAGGGTTGATATGATAAAAGCAGATCAGATAAATAAGATGGTCCAAGACCGCTAAGACATTTAAACACTAATAAAAGAATCTTGAAATCTTGATGTTAGAACTGGTTGTGTGTATGTAATACTTTTAAAGTACTATCTTCCATTTTAGTAATTCGTTTATTTTTATTCTTTAATATTTAAATGTGGAGATGCTGGCTGATGTGTCAATCCAATTTAGTTGTAATTAACTACAAGGACAAATAAGTTTTAATCTTGATAATAAATTATGCTCCAGAAATAATTGATGTGAAATTAACTTGTGTTTACATGTTAGAATTGTGTGTATGCAATACTTTTAAAGTGGCATTTGTTTTTTAGTAATTCTTGTTTATTTTAGTTGTATTCTTTAATTTTTAAATGTGGAAATATCGGCGTATGTGACAATCCAATTTAGTTGTAATTAAGTTTTAATCTTGATTATAAAATATGTGCAATAAATAGTGAACTTTTTATAACCTACTTTGATGTTGATCTTTTTTCTGTTGTACCCCCATGTTTTTAATCATCTATTCAGACTGTCTTGTATTTGAGGTTAAACACCAACCAAGAGGGTTATTTCTCTGAAGAATCTTTATGATTTTATTTATGTCTTGTGTTTTTACTTGTTGGGCAGCACATTGGCCAACTATGTGTTGTTTTTAAAGGATTATACAGTATAAATAAAACTGGTAAAATGATTAAAATGGACACTTCTCTGTACTGTTAAATTAATCTTGATCAACAACTGTGTTTTTAGGAGACAAGTGTAGTGAAACAAACACCAGCTGTGAAATCAATGTAAAAAAGATTTTGACTTGAACTTTTAATGTATATGAAATCTATATTTTAAACATACTGAGTCCTACAGAAGCAGGAAATGGCAGATAATCATTTTCTTGGCATGTGGATGATGTTTTTCTTGTCTGTTCTATGAAAACTACAAGTCTGGGCTAAAAAAGTTGCAACTCAAGACAAATGATATTAGCAATTGGTCTGTTCTGACTCCTTTCTCAGCATACGGTTTATAGAGGGGTAAAAATCTACATGGATGCAACTTAACATTCTTCTTTATGCTCTTTGTTGACTACATTGAAAAAAAGTTATTTACCAGTCACCCACCAATATCTACAGAAGAGTCCAGTAAAAAAGAAAAACACAGCTGCGTATTCTTTATAAATCACAAAATTTTAATATGTATAAAAACAACAGGACACATTCACGCATACACTCACACATTAACAAGACGCAGGCGATCTATACAGGTTGAGTCCTACAGAGAAGGAGGATGTGAGAGCTATATTGTGACGACTCGCCGCCTTCTCGGTTTCTGTTGGTGATCCGGGTTGGAGAGGTTCCCTGGGTTGCTGGTCTGTGGTTTGGGCAACAGTCTAAACACTCAACAAGCTGCTCACTCATATGTACATGAGAATTTGTGTCTTTGTTTGAGTTCATCGGCGCTCTTCCACAAATGAACAGAGCACTGATCAGTCCATTCCTCCGATGTCGTGCTGTTTGTAGGACTGTGAAACCAGACTTCCTGCAGAGGGAAAAAAAATCACACCCTTTCAGTAAACAGATTCTCCCTCAACAAAGACACTGCTACAAGAATAATTTCAGTGAACACAAACAAACATTATGTTGATTGCAAATTACAGTCAAGTAAGGAAAAGAGTCTGGAAGAAGATTGAGATTGCTTCAGATATAATGACTATATCCACATTTAAACAGGTTTTACTCACCAATTGGCGGAAAACAATCATCCAAAAAACAACATTTTTCATTCACAAATAAATCAACTGACAATGAAATAACTGAAAATAAATCTGGTGGAGTTAAAAAGCGCAGTGGTAAGTACAGGATCCACAAAACAGCAGCTACAGTCTCTATAGATTTGCGGTTTTGGCTTTAGACCCCAACAGATATGATATGCAGAGATGTGAGGGAAAAAATTTCAGACAAAATATTACAGAGAAAATTTTAACTTTAACACTAAAAAAAAAAAAGTATCTGCATTTTCCGCAAAACTCCAGTATCTTAATCCAGTTTGACAATTATCTGTTGTATTGATGAAATCAGTGCTCAGAGGGCACAAACACAATGGACCTATTAAATCAGCGGTGGGCAACTCCGGTCCTCGAGGTCTGGCATCCTCCAGGTGTCAGGAGTTTCCTTGTGGCAACGAGGCACAATTACCCATTGATTGGAGTCAGGTGTGTTGCAGCAGAGAAACCCCTAATCCCTGCAGGACGCCAGCCCTTGAGGACCGGAGTTACCCGCCCCTGTACAAAATGAACATGGAAAACCTGCCTTTGGGTCAACAATTATCAGACATAATTACATAACAGCAAAACAACTGTTTAACCAGAAATCTAATTTCAATACAAAAGTTTACTTATCTAAAATCTGTTATTTACTTATTTAAAATCTATACCTATTATTTATTTATTATCCATCTATTATTGATCACTGTTATAAAAAAAATTCTAATGAGTTTCATCTGAAGTTAGGACAGGTTGTCAGAAATCCAGGTGAATTTAATCTCTTAAAGAAAACATAGTAAAAAGAGCTCAATATCTTAGAAACAGTCAGATTTCTGAGTTTAAAACTGCAGTCAAGACTTGTTTCAGTTAGCTTAGCTCGGCCTGACTAGACCGGGACTCGGTTCCAGGAAGCAGGTTATGTAGAAACTCTGCGCATGTTAACAATGAGTTGGAAGAAACTCTGAGTTTTATGTTCCAGAAAGCAAGTCTTACCCTGCATCTGTCACCGTGGTAACTGACTGTGAAGTAAAGCTACTCGCTGTCAGGTTTGCTACAAAGAATCTGAGTTTCAACATGTCTCCTCCTCCCACCTGAAGCAGCAGTCAGACATGGGCTGTCCCCATCAACACGACTCCAGAGATTTAGAAGCTGAATTAATACACAATGATTTATGTGGGGAGAAGATTTTTCAGAACTCAAACAGATGGGTTATCATTCCTGATCAATATTTCATCAAAATGGTACTATTTTACAGTCGTTCAAATTCTACAGCCGAACATATCCAGCATGACTCATCGTGAACACGCGATGACATCACAGCAAGATTCGTACTTTGCGTTTGGATACTTTTCAAATTTTCTATGTAAACGTTTCTTCCCTCAACATCATCACCAACCCCCATCCCCCCTCTTCCTCTCAGCCTCTCTCCTGACCTCACATGCTGGAAAACATCTATTCAGCTGTGCACACACACACACACACACACACACACAGAGACAAGCATCAGATGGCTTTAGTCCCAACACAAATCAAGATGTGCTTCAAGTGTGACGTTTCTGCACAACTGAGCCGTAAAGAGAAATAAACTGGAAAAAAATTTACTGCAGAAACATCATTATTATCATCAAGCACACACTGAATAAGACTGACAGATGATTGAAAAAGGGAAACGTGCTCCTCATCAAGTCATGGGGACAGTTCCAACATTTGTCTGAAACCATTAATCCATAAATGTGTGAATGGTAGAGGTCTAGGGATGCCCGGTTTCCGGTTTCAAGGTGTATCACGGTATAAAAAGGTAGGGGTATGACAACCAATACATTTTCTGTCATACCTTTACTACGGTATGACCTTCATTCTGTCTTATAAAACACAGGGAGAGAGTACAAGTCAGGTGTGCGCCGCCTGTCCTGACGCGCACTACCAGTTGGTGGCGTAAAATTCACGTCACTTGCCAATGCCAATGCCATTAAACATCAAAAAAGAAGTACAGATGTTCCAATAAAGGGCATTGTTCAACCAAAAAAAGTTATTTTTATTTACCCAGACACTTAAAAACAATATTTAAAAGTGTAGTCATGATACCATGGTATACCGTGAAACCGTGATACTTTAGCTCAAGGTTATCATACCGTCAGAATTTCATACGGGCACATGCCTATAGAGGTCTACTGTCGGCCTCTCTGGATTAACTCCGGGTAAAGATGACTGAACCAACCACAGCAGCTGTTCTGGAACAGAAAACTCAGAGTTGCTCAGCTCAGAGTAAGTTTCTGATTACCGGCCTCAGGTGTAATGTTTGCATGTTTCTACCGTTACATGTAATCCACTTTTGTCTTGAACATGAAAGGTGCTAAACTAATAAACTTACCTTTCAACCCCAAAACATAACTGCATTTCATGATTTCATCCTTTTGAAGGTCATAATGAAAAAGATACTTTTATGTTTGGTAATTAATCCTTTATAACAAAACCAGAAGCTTTACAGTGTAAACTATTTTTAAATAAATAGGAAAAAAATATTTTAAGTTGTATATTTTAGATTATTTTTTTTAAAAAATTCTGCACAAAACTCCTTGTTGTTGACCAGACATGTCAGGTGTTATTTATTTGTGGGTATTTTAGATTATCCCTGTAAAGACAAACTTAAACTGTGGGGCAGCATGTGGCGTCTGGCCTGCCTGAGGCCAAACAGGGGCAACGTTCACGCCAACCACCAGCTATTTAACTGCACCATAGTTATTCTAAATACATATAATAATAATAATATAATAACAAAAGGACTTCTGATGGAAACCAAATAATGAGGAACAAACATATACCCATACACCATTAGTCATGTAGCACATGTCATGAAACATGAAAGACAAGACCTGCACAGCACTGCTGCAGACAAACATTCATTTCACACAAAAAGCCCACGGAGCGAGGCGGGAGAAGGAGCAGGAGGTCAAAGGCCAAGCAGGAAGTAGATGTAGACTAGTCAGCTAGCCTGCAGGGAAACAAGCTGAACCAAATCCAACTTTAACATCAAAACACATCTGCACACCACAGCCCAACTTTACCAAATTTAACTTCACTGGAAATTTTTCAGAGTGGGGCTGCAGCTAGCAGAGGTTACACTGATAGAAAACCACAGTCTGGGGTGTTACATCAAACAGGAGAGAACGTAAACCCAGCCGATGCAAGCAGCTGTTCACAGGAATGAGAAAAGGGAACAAACTGAAGGTCTGGAATTTGTTCCCCTGCACTGAAGCTGTAAGATGGCCCTCTAAAACTAAAATAAGTGACATAACATCGGTTTTATAGATTAAGGGGGTAGCGGCATCTATTCAGCCTAACATAACATGAAATCATAAGTACATTTTTGTGTGCATCACAAACACCTTTTATACATCTACAAGCTTAGAAAATGGATCAAAATATGCATGTTAAGCACGCAGGAGGTGGATACAAGGAACTATTGCAATGCACTTTTTACATAGAGCATAAATGAGGCTTTAATCTCCAGCATAAATCCTCCAGCTGCAATGTGTCAACGGCAATTGCAGAAAAAGAATTGGATCAAATCACCAAAGACGGTCATAAAAACACTCGAAATTCATGTGTGAAAAAAGCTTTATACAGAGATTGGGGGTGGGGGGGGCACTGTTTTAAGCATTTATGTTTCCAGTGTCAGCTTAAATATGGAGATGATTTAATTGGTGATGTACAAACTCCAATTTTCTTCTCAGATCTCTTTTTACAGATCTGATTAAATTCAAGAAACTATCATTGTTATTTGAAATTAAAACTTGTTTGCCCTTTCTATTAACACGAGGTGATAACAACAAACTACCTTCTTACACCCAAGTTGGTGTGTAGAAGATATTTTTGTTCTTTTTAAACTAAGCTGGCTAAATCCATACTACCAGCAGCTTGTTTACCCTCTACGTGCAGAGGATTACACATACTTCCAGAGGAGTTGCAGTAACTGGATGTAACAGTGTTATACATCTGAGGGTTTAACTGCACTTCTATAACAAGTGGAATTATTGGCTCTAAGCTGAAGGAAAACAGGATCTTTTACTTCACCTGAGAATAATGTCTGTATATTGCAAGACGCGTTTAAGTAAATCAATCATAAACTCCCAATCATAAATCATAAGTATGATCATACTTATGATGACTTTGTGAAGCTTGAGTTCAGTGCCCTGGATCAGACTGGATCTAATGAATCGCATTCTGACCCCCAGACTGTGGCTTTATGGCAGGCGGGTCTGTGTGGTTAGGGGTGGGGAGGTTGTCAGCAGTACAGGGGTACGGGGGGGGGTGCTTTGGAAACAGGCCGAGCTGGTAGGGTGTCAGTCAGACTAGCAGGGCAGCATGACTAGCAGAGCTCCCACACTCAGCTGCGCAGCAGCAGCAGCAGCAGCAGGGGCAGTGGCATGCTTACCTGTGGCCAGGCCCCCTCTGCCCTGCCCTTCATCCCTATTCCTCCACCTCCTCCTCCTCCACCTCCTCCTGGGGCAGAGCTGCCCAGAGCTTCGGGCACCATAGGGAAGGAGGGCCGTTCACCCCTGTAGGGCTTGGGCCTGAAGGGGGAAGTCTTTGTCTTTACCTTTGGAGCCTTTGGGCCGGCCTGCTGTCTTCTTCTTTGACTTGCCATCCCCCCTTCACACCCAATAGAGGGTGCAGCTCTGAGGAGAAGGGACGGAAACATGAACAATGTCCAGCTTTCACCTCTAGACTGCATTAAAAACCATCAACTGGAAGATCAATTGCGTATTGAAGCAATTTATCAGAATAAACCAGATGGGGTGAGTAAGTGGTGAGTATAATATGCACTGATGGCACTGTGAAAATTAAAATGATACTGTACTCACACTGAAAAATTATAAACACGCACACAGTCTTCACTTTGCATAAACACCAACTTGAAATTAAAATTTTAGGCTTCCAAATGAAAGAATAAATAAAAAAAATTAACCAACATGAATAAAAATAAAGCCCCTGCTCTGTCAGTTTAATCTAAAACCTGAAACTGTAGTTAATATTTCCTGTTCAGTTCCTCTCTCACCATCACTGGGCACCCCCCTGCAGTTCAATGGTGGTGGTACGGGCCTTCTTTTTGCCTGGGCCTCCTTCAGATGAAGGCTGCCGCTGCTTCTTATCCCCGCCGGCCAAAGCATCCTCTGGACCTCCACCCTGGACTGAGGTGTCCGGTGGAGGACAAGGGGTTTTCCTCTGGATCCTCAACCTCAGGGGCGATGGGCAGATACAGCAGGGCTTTGTGGTCCTCCATCTCCTCATCACTACAGACAAATTCACAGATCAGATGTTTATCTATGACAAAGTGCTTTACACATTTTTCTCATCAGCTTTCATCAGATCGAAGCAGAAACACTTTACACTCCGGTAGACAGCTGCCTTTTTTCTCACCTGCTGCAAAAAGCAACTATAGGATCAACAGTAGTCACATCCACCTCTTCATCCTCAGCAGCGTCTGCGCCTGCAACAAGACCATAAGTTCATTTCTGACACATCAGGAGGCAGCAGGTGAAACCACTGAACCAGTGCAACTCACACAAAAACAAGTGATGGTTTAGAGGGAGAAAGCAGTTTGGTAAACACCACCGTTTGTGATTAGAGGGAAGATTGGAAATGAATTGTGGAGTCAACAAATCATCTCTAGGCCACGTACTGTATTTTTCTGCCCAGTCACTGAACTTGTTGAGTCCAAACAGCACAATTCAATTCATTGTGCAGTAGACTGAAGCAGGAGAACAACAGCTCCTCACAGGAGAGCGAGTGTTTCCACTGTAGAGCATTAAAAAAAAAAACAAAAAAAAAAAACCCACATATTTTTGTCTGTTTTTCAGGTGATTGACATAACATAGTTTCCAACATGCGCCCAGTTTGCTGGTGGGAGTGTGATCACTTGTGTGTACACAGCACTGCTTGTAGAGACATTCGTGCCTGACACTCACATGATGACATGTCATTACAAGATAAAAAACAACACCCTGTTAAGTTTTTATAGTAAAAGGGAAAGGTCTAAAAGTATAAGCCTGTTCTAGGAGATGGGGGAACCTAAAATTACTTTTGTTGTAATCTGTTGTTATCTATTATTAAAAAATTAATAATGATGGAAAATAAGATTAACTTGATCTTCTAGGAGTGGTGTTAAGGGTGAAAATGGGAAAAAAAGATACAGACATTTGATGAAACATGCAACATATAAGATTTTAAAAAAGTCTATCCAATTCTAACAAGCTGGATTCATCCCTGACCCTCACTGATTTTCAGTCCAGTTATCTGTGGTTTTATATCAAGTCAACTGCTGTGTAGATGCTACACTGGTTCACCAGTTGAGTTAGGAGCCGTTTTTGATCATGGGTTAGTGTTCAGAGGCTTAAACAGAAAACAAATTCCACTGAAAATGATCAGGTAAAAAGACTCAACTGGAAATGTAAAAGCAGCCAATCTCTAAAGAAAAATCTTTGAAAACCTCCAGAAAGCTGGGGATTCTTTACTCAAGAGCATTTAAATGATTAAAACTAAGTGTGGGAATAAGGAAAGACTTAATATTTTAGCAAAATGTAGCAGCTTCATCTGTAGTTAATAAAGTTTGTATAGTTCTTCTATAAACCAGAATACAACATGCATTTCTACCTGTCTGCTCAGGTTCACTCTTGTCTTCATCCTCAATGTCAAATTCGGACTCCCGCTCCTCATATTCTACGTTCTCATCCAGTTCTTTAAAGTCTGGAGCAAAGGCACTCCAGTTTTCCTGCAATTAAAACAAACATTTACACATCAACAAAGACGAAACACCTAGTTGTATCAGCACAGCTCTTACAGTACATGGAAGCTTATTAAAAGTGCATTAGGGCGGGGCGATAACTTAAAAACAATGTATATTGATCAATAGACGTGTCTGACATAGAAAAAAAAAGAGGACTTCTTGATAGTAAGTTCAAAAGAAAAAAAAGTTTCAGTCATTCATTCCTCCCAACTAATCACAAACGCAGACTCTGACATGCCCTGTCACCAAGCCCCGCCCCCCTCAAACCACAACAGAGAGCACATGCGTTGTAGAAGATGCTGCAGCAAGGAAAGGCAGCGTAAACTGCCCCCAAAAAAGCAGCGTTTCTCTGACATTGACTCAGTCATGGCAGTCGGCATGGCTAATTTGTTAAGTTGGCTTAGATTTTGAAAGTTAAAAGACATTTCAATAAATCTATTGATCAAAGTTCTAATTACACTGGAGCTTTCAGGGAGCCTTCACTGGACTTCACAAGTCACATGCATGACCATATATATTGGTGCACGCTAGTGTGGTCAAAAATGGGGTTACCGCCAAAACCTTTATGCTGATAAAGTCAGAAAAATAATACATACAACTCCTCATGCCATAGAAAAATCCTAATCTTTAACCATTTCATTCCTAATTATCAAGCTGATTTCCAGTTTGTAGATTCATTGTCATAATTGAGAATTAGTTTCACCAAAACCTACTTTATCCTCTTTCCTTATAGTTTCTGATAATTTTTTTCTATATCACCCTGCCCTAAATTAAAAGTCACATTTTCTATTGTGAAATGGACCATGATGACGTTTACATGCAGCTGTTTACAGATAATCAAACGAAAACCAGATTATTCTGCAAACTGATCATTCATTCATCTGTAATATTAATGTTCACATACCACTTGGTTCTGAGCCCAGATGGACACCACTCCACTGGAGATGGAGGCGATGATTGGTCGGACAGGATGCCACTAGAAAGATGTGAGTGAGTCAAATGAGCTGTTTCTAAACACTGCATCAGAAAATAATTCAAATGACTGAAACAGAAGTGACAATATGAATGTCTGCAGACTAATGCTGAGCACAAATTTCAGTTTTAACATCCTTACAGCGACATCCAGCAGCAGCTCTCCTCTGGTTCCATGCAGGATCTTCACCAGGTTGCCTATACTCTTCTCCCAGATGTAGAGGGCATGCTGCCGAGCTGAGCCGGCCACAATGTACTCGCCATCACCCGAGAAGCAGCAACGCTTCCACGGAGTCCTGAACAAAGAAGAAACCCCCAGGAGAAGACATAAAGAAGTGGAGAGATGTGAGGGGGGAAACAATACATCACCACCACCACAAAAACCACATTTAGAGGCAATGAAACCGTTTTACACGAACCAATGAATTACTGACTTAAACACAAAAACGAAATAAAATAACCTAACATGTTAAATGTAGTCCAACATCTTTATGTACTAACATACCTGTTAACTAAGTCCTGCAGTTTCTGCATGGGCTCTGGCTCACCATCGCGGCCACAAGTCAGGATCTCTCTGCCGTCGTATACTCTGATTATCCGGTCTGCTGTGTTTATGAGGAAGCAACTACATAAAAAAGCAAGACATTAGTAGAAGAAGAGAGAGATCAGGGGAAGTGCTCAGCTTTCACACCTGCATCTTCTAATTTAACTTTTTTCTGCACTGTTTAGATGGAAATTTCAGACCAAAGCAGACCTGTTAGTTGAGGCTGTGATCTACTTTCTGTTTCATCATTTTATCTCTGGTGAATCTCACCTGCCCTTGCGTGCAAATTCAATGGACTTAATAGCAGTGGTATTGCTGGTGCCAGTTGTAACTCTAAAGGATGCCACCAGTTCCTGAGTATTTGTGTTTAACACCAGGATCTGAAACAACAAACAAAGGAAAAACAAATGTAGAGAAAACAGTAATTACAATCACAGACCTGCCAACATTGGAAAATTTTTTATGAGTGCCACCTATGACAGGGGGGCTAATGACCTGAAAATGGTTCTCAAAATTGTTTTTCCACGGCGATAGTGAATCTGCAACAGAGAGCTGTTCCAACAAACTGCAAGTTAAAGGATAAGTTTCTTTTTTTTTCAACCTGGACTTTATCTCTAGGACTTTATACGTACATTATACGGGGTATCTATATTGCAGATCTGCACGTCACACATCTAAAAGACAGTGGCTCTGATTACATGTCGTGTCACGTGGAAATGCCAGATCAGAATACATCATTTTAACATTACATGAAATAGATAATGATTATCTATTTTCAAGTCAAGTTAAAATGAATGAAATGGCTTCATTACTTAAAATTCTGTATTCATGTAGTAGGCTAATTAATCTTACCATACAAATAATGCCTCATTTTAATTAAAATACACCATTACAACATTACCAAAACTTTAAAAATGTAAAATCACAAAGTTCCTGACAATTTTGTACTATTCTTTATGTGTGTTAATATTACTGCTGTATGTGGAATTCTAATGTTTAAAGTTGAGCTGTTTTAACTTCTGTAATCATTATTTAATTTCATACTGAGCTACATGAACCGGTAGCTGTAGATAATAATGTAGCAGCCTGAACATTCACTAACATTAAAAACAAGTTCCTCTTTCCTCCCTTCACATGTTCCACACCAGCCCTGCAGCTGTGAGACTTCCACCAGTTCATCTCCATGATCATCATCACCATCATCATCATCACATTGCCCCACTCATTTCCTGGATGCTGATAACAGTTACAACATTGTGCTGCTGCTGACTGTGTTGCTGCTGTAAAGTTCGCAGCATGTAGTAGCTTCAGCTGGCGATTCTCAGCGAGCCCGTCTGCACTGCTACCCCGGCTAGCGGCTATCTCCTGGGCGGACTACACTGCGGAGGCTCCACATCTGTCCCGAGTTGACTCACTGCAGAGGTCGGAAACTGGGCAATATCGGCAAATCTTTCATACGCTTTACTTTGTTTTGAAATGTTTTGGGAGTGAACGTAACATTATTGAACATATCAAAGTCGTTCGTAAGAGACTCTCTTTTCAGGTGAGAAAGATTGCAGAGTACATGGAGGAATCTTTATGTGAACTAAGATTCAGCGACTGGGGAAAGTGAAGTAACTGTGTATGGTAAATGTATGGTTTTATACCACACAAAGAAAAGAAAAGTTTAGGATGCATTTAGTCTAACCTTTCCTTTGGCGTTCCCAGTGTAAATGTACTCTCCTCGCCTGTCGAAAGCTGCCACCACATTCAGGTCTGAGTCATCGTCTACAGGCAGGACGACGTGTCTGGAGTCTGACAGTGTCAGCAGGACTGGGGCTGACTTCATTGGACACACCAGCACTTTGTCCCTGAAACACAAACACAATATCTTCTTGGTGTAGAACATACAAGGTGAAAATTAAAGATTAACTGTACGAAAAAAAAAAAAAAACCTCATTGTGGGGCCTGACTGCTGTTTAAATCTGGCAAACAAACACCATCAGTTACTCACATGTCTCTGGGGTGGCATTGAAGTTTCAGGATGGGCGATGGAAAGCGGAACCTCTGGTCACAGTCTCCAGTCAGGACGTCCCACTGTGAGACGATGTTGTCTGTGGAAGCGCTCACCAGCTTGTGGCCATCTCGACTCCAACTGCACATACAAACACAAGCATAAAACCTACAGTGATTTACTGCAAAACTAATAATAAAAAAATAACTATGTGACCACAGCAGGTTGGGAATTACTGCCTACTTAGAAAACATGAGCAGCATTACTCAATGACAAAAGCAGAAAATGTAAGATGGTTTAATGATAAGTAAACATCAAAATCCCCCAAAATTTAGAGTTAACCAAACTAAGAATCAGGGCGCCTCACCATAACGAACAGACCGGGTGGATGTGTGCACTGATGATTTTGGCGTTCCTTGTAAGAAAGTCCCAGATGACAATACGACCATCGTTGCACCCCACAGCCAGCAGGGTGCCCCAGCGGTTGAAGGTGCAGGAGAGCCATGCTGATACAGTCCAGAGTGCCATCTGCCTCCTATCAACAAATACACAAACACATTCAATGACAATGTAGCCACGGTTTAAATGTATGATGGACCTCATATGCAACTGGTTTTCAGCACACTAACATTAACCCAAATCCCAATTAATTACTCATCAAGTTTAGGTAAACTTTAAAAACGAATGACTTACCTCTGGATAGTTCTGCCCGAATGATTCTACGAGTAGGAACAACAAAAAGATTAATCAGTATGAGCAGTTATAGAGGAAATCGGATTCATGAGGTATGCACCACTGCGAAAGCTTTAAGGAAGACAAGCCAGATTGTCTACTGTATGTCTCAGTATTCAGTCAAACAAGAATCTGAGAGTAGCAAGTTGACCTCCTCGCCTATTCTATGAAAAATCTCCCGCAAGCTTGTCTAATAATTTAGGTGATAATGTAAATCAAACACATCTCTCTAAGAAGAACCTATACTTGACATGTAGAGAATATTCTTAAATGGCCTCAGCATTTTGAACTTCTCAGACCAACAGATTCACCAATAAATAAATAAATGTATTACTGCCTGGCTGACCTTACCTCACTCAAAACATCTTCAAAGAGAAAAAAAAAACTAGTATTTATTTGAGGCTTAAAGCTAATATATTTTCTAACGGGAAAAGTCTTAACTTAATGTGCCAAGTTGCACAGTCGTCTGATCAAAATATGAAAAAATTGCCCAGAACTACAGTTCTTCATTGTTTCAAAATGACATTCTAACAAGTTTTTTAAAACTTTGTCCATTTTCAACTTCAACTGACACTCGTCAAACGTATGTTTCCAAGACTACTCAAAACCAAATTGGATTTGTGAAACTTACAGTTTATTTGTAATTTTAAATCTGTCATTTCACATCTTTTACCAAACAGACCAGTTATTAAAAAAGAAAAGAAAAACCTAAGTGAAGACAAGAATAATACTAAAACAGTTTAGAGTCTATGTTGGATCTCCTTATAATGAAACAGAAAAATATTTGTACAGTTTACATTTCTCTAACTAGACTGTAACCAACACCACAATCAACTACCATCGTTGATTTCATTCATTGCAACTTATTATAAATATTTATACAAGTTATGTATCGTTTTATTACCGCATACCAGCTTTTATCTTACTAGGTTTGCTATGTAATAACCAGCTACATCGCAGAGCTGTGCTCCTATAACATAATGTTATTATAACTTCATTTTAATGCCTATGGAGGCTAACGTTAGCAAACTGCCTTGGTTATTATCATCCTCTATTTCAGAACAATTAAATACCTATAAACATTTATCATATTGTAAGAACGAATTTAATGTGATATATTTAACAAAAGATAACAGTGGGAATGGAAAGGCTAAATAACTGTAATTATTTCAATTTGGCTCGTATTATAGCTGATACGATGCTAAAGCTAACACACAAAACGTTAACCATAACAACTGCACAGCGCGAGCGGCAGACGGATAATGAAGCATACAGAAAGTATAAAAGTGTCTTCTGTTCATTACCGAGCAGCTCCAAATTCATTGTTGGGCGTTTGCAGATCCAAAGTCTCGAAAAAGTTAATTACACTCTATTAAACTGAATTTCACTCGTTTTCTTTCACATCTGCTGCGACTGTGCGACAGCCGGGGAGACTGGCGCCGAGCTTCAGTGAGGACCCTAAACATTGCGACCGAGGATTTGCCTGGACCAAATACGTGCGATTTAATTTTTAGCATTTTATCAACTTTTATCAAACATCTACCTTTGGAGGCAATTTTGACATGGGGAAATTCTTTGATAAACCTGTTTATATCCATTAGAAATAACATATATAGCTGATATGCGTGAAATTTAATTTCCCTTCTGAGTTTTCTACTTTTGGATTTAAGTTTTCTTCTGGGTTAGTAAGAGGCTTGTGCAGATTTTAACAACTAGCTGTGTGAGCACCATTTAATTTGAAATAAGTGTGATGCCGCAGGGGGTGATCCCTGATCTGAAAACCCAAAACTTATGTAGTTTTCAGCAGTGATGGAACTTTCTCAAATGTGGAAACTGCCCCTGTCATACCCTCTAATCACCTTTTGATATTATACACTATGGTGCGATCTTCAAAGAGCTTTCATAACTTTGATACAGAACATTTTATATGAATTTTTTCCCACAGTTTTTAGAGGCAGCTTGTGAACCTCTCATCT
This sequence comes from Atherinomorus stipes, assembly GCA_023101725.1. Lineage (NCBI taxonomy): Eukaryota > Metazoa > Chordata > Actinopteri > Atheriniformes > Atherinidae > Atherinomorus > Atherinomorus stipes. The sequence goes on along the minus strand of JALJCO010002168.1, from coordinate 16,705 downwards.
TTACACCTGAGAGGCTCTGTCTCTCTAAGGTGCTCCTTTCATAACCAGTTATGTTACTGGCCAGTTACCAATTAACTTAATTAGTCATCAAATGTTCCTTCAGTTGTTGTTGTTGTTGTTTTTTGTGCAACTTTGGCACCCGTTTGTTGCCCCTGTTCCGACTTCTTAGACATCTTGCTGCCATCAAATTTAACATGAACTTATATTTTTCAAATAATAAAATGTCTGTTTTATGATTTGTTCTTTTATATTCTATTGCACATAGAGGCTAGTTATCCCCGCTAGTTTTGTGCCTTCTTTCAAAAATATTTTGAAATTGTGTTGTGACCTCTCGCGCTGTTGTTGCTGTAATTATATGGACAATTACATAGACCTGACCTTAACATATCATACTGTATATGACCCCTTAATGTTCATCAGGTTTGTTAGATGTTTTCTCTGTAATTTTGAAAATAGTTTGTCCAGAGTAAATTAAGATTGTTGCTAACATCACACTGCATGTCTCATTCATTGTTGTTGACTTTTACTTGTGTAATTCTGAATTCACATAAAATATTTGACACTTCTACAGAGTCATTTCACATGCTCACATACTCTACAACAACCTAGTTGTGTCAGCTGCAGATGCAGGATCCGGGGATGGATCCGGGCCCAAGCTGTGGCGTCCACATCTACCTACAAACGACATCCGGTTTTCACTATAAAGGCCCAAACTGAGCTGACTGGAACCCCCCAGAGTAATCCCAAAGCCTTTCATTTAAGAAGGATACACATACACACAAATGCTTGCTGCTGAACTTAAAAAAGTAGAAAAAAAGGAAAGTTGGAATTTGTAAGAAATCAGATTTTCATGTGCTGTAAAACTGCATTCATTAAGATCAGGTCTTAAAACTTTTATATTTGTCACTGAATATGCACACTGGAAATGTTTTAGATATTTGTGAAAAAGAAGGGGGTATGTTGAGAAACATTTTTATTTAAAAAAAACTGACCACAAATGCAGCCTGTTCATCCCTTTCACACAGAAACTTATGATCCGTATTTTTGTTCTCTTGCTGATTTATGCTCAGATTCAGATTTTTCAGACAAATGCAGTTTTAACTTTGTGGCTAGCAAATGATGAAAATCAAGATGTACCTGACTTTGCCTTCAGTTGAAATCTGTAGTGATGATAATATCTTTGTGCTAAATCATTAATTTGTTTACCTTCGAAAACATTTTTCACCATACCATGCTGTTTTGCACTCGAATGACTTGTATTTGTAAGGTTTTCATTCTAACGTGGCTTTTTGTTTTGAACTTGGGGGGTAGAAAAAAACTATGAGACATCATAAATGAGGAGGACCAGGTGGTTTCTCCACTGATTTTCTTCATCTAGTGAGGTGTGGTCCAAAAGGGAAGCGGCAATAACTTTCTTTTTTAACTCTAATTTTAAAAATCCCAACTGTGAGGCTCAGTTAATGTTCCAAATGAGTAGGCAAGTGTTCTTATGTGGCCTCGGGTCACCCCCGTGAAACAGAATATTCTTTTCCAATTTAATGTTTTCTCTTGGAGATATGCTCGAATTCTGATTTTTCATATTTTTCCGTCCACATTGCGCTCGTGTCCAAGACAGCGGGAAGTCTGAGACTTTACAGCATGAAAGACTGGAACTTAATTGGGCTTTTACTCATAGAGGATGAAGTCTTTGAATTTTTGTTTTTACTTTGATTTTCAAACCTAATACACTTTTCACAGCAATCTGTCCAGTATGAGCAGCATGAGAGGCGTGAAAGGTGTGAGCGTTAGAGTTACCCTTACAAAAACTAGTATATGCAAGTATGCTTTAAGTATGCTAATTTTAAACTTCAAATAAGACAGCATAATTTCAGTTTACTATTTATGTTACTGTATCAGAAATATACTTAACAAAGTTTACTTGGCATTTACTAATAAATATACTAGAAGTTTAACATATTTAGCCTATACTTATATTTAAACTTTTAAACAATATGCTTTAATAGTAGTACATTCATAGTACATTTTCAAACATACTGGTTTCTTTGATACTAAGAGTTTAAATGTTACTGGACCATTTGGTGGAGTCAAATATAACACCTGAATCTATTTTTGACATCAATCTTGTAATTTTTTTTTATTCAGCGTTAAAGGTGGAGTAGAAGTATAATAAGGCAATTTTCAGTATATTTAAAAATGCATTTTTAAATACTAAACAGTGAACTATAAGTGTATTATCAGTAAACTCCTGATACAGAAAGCATACAGAAAGTAACCTAAAAGGTTACTTTTTGTATACTTAAAGGAGCATTGAGAAGTTTACTGCTAGAAAACTAACAGTATACATAAAAGAATATTTTAGTATACTTAAAAGTGTACTTTGTAAGAGTAAAAGCAAGCATAAAGTTTTAGTACCAGTAAACTAACAGTATACCTAGAATATTACTTTCAGTATACTTAAAGGTGTATTTTCTAAAAATAAAAGTAAGCTTGGAGTTTTAGAAATGCAGGTACACTCACAGTATACCAGAAGATTACTTAAAGTATACTTAAAAGTATACTTTTAAATACCTAAATTGAGCCAATTTAGTCCCAAGAAGTACACTTGTTAGTATACTGGTAGTACACTGATGGCATTGTACTTGGTAAATAAAAGTACACTTGGGGGATATACTTAAGTATACTTGAGTATACTTAATGACCTGTACTTAAGGAATACTTCTATTTGGTAAGGGAGGGCAGACTAGGCTCTTATTTTATGTAAAATAAGGAAATGGGGGAGCAGATATACTCCAAAGACAGTAAATGTAGTGGTACAAGACAGATACACATCGTGACCCAGCCAGCATTTCCGTGTGGGGCCCATATGGGTTAAATTTTGGCTGCATATTTGGGACCCAAGTGGGTTTGTCCACAGTTTCCATGGTGGCTCCACCTGTGTTTTCCCATGTGGGCTTCCACATATGGGGCCCATATAATTTAAACTATGAGATCTGCACATTTGCCCAGTTCAAGCCCATGCCTATAGGCTATATGGGAAAACACAGGTGGGGCCACCATGGAAACCGTGGACAAACCCACTTGGGTCCCTTGGATGCAGCCAAAATTTAACCTATATTTACCCCACATGGAAAGGCTGGCGAGAGAATGAGAAAGATGATCAAGACAGATTTAAATGTAAGCACAACATGAAAAAGTGAGGAAACAAGTGGGAATGAGCCTTGTGAAGGTTCTGGGGCTTCTTCTTGATTATATCCCCCAAAACTCCAAAGATCAAGATCTTCAACTGATCACAGGCGTACTGCAGTGTCTAGTGGTCAAGTGCGACAATAGCTGCCACAAACTTTCACAGAACATGTGTGCAACTATTAAATCCTATTCAGGTTCAGGTGGAAATCAGGCTGTTGACTATGACACCAGAATGGGGTTCAGCGTGGCTGCAAAGTTAATGTATCTTCATGCTGAGCATGAAAATGCTGCAACACAGAGGAGGTGATATTTCCACAGGAACTGTTTTGAGCAAATGAGCAGTGGTGGAGCTAGACTTTTATACATGAGGTGGCCAGATGGTGGGCAAGGCTTTATTGAGCGGCATATACTGAGAGAAGAAATCATTTTGTCCTTTCCTCTAGCACTCACGTCCACTGCAATGGTAACTCTGGATCATCAAGTAGAAATATTTGCAACACATAAAGGTCCTTAGAAAGGTAAGCAGTGAGGCAAAGACTGCAAGTAGACCATCTGCCATTTTTTGGGGTGACACTTCAGCACATGTGTAAGTAGAACAGAAGAGAGATCAGACTCTTTTCTCAACAATGTCAAGGAAATCTGGAAAGCGTGTGCATGTATTGGCTGTTGAAACAGCAGTGAAAATTTTAATTGTGGTAAAAAGTAAATGAGAAGTCAACTTCATAAAGATTGCTGCTGTCCGTCTGCGTGACACTAAGGAGGACAGTGGTTGATGCCGATCTGTCCGCTGATGTCAGTCTCTTCATACTGCAGCGGACAATACAAAATAGATCAAATCATTTGATCTTGTACACGATAATGGCTGCAACCTAAACATAACTAAACTATATACCAAATATCTAAGTAGAAAATTAACAGCCTTTGTAAATTTTTTAAAACTATTTCTTTACCAAGTTTGGATCATTTATTACTATGAGATTTGCGTTTTATATTCCAGTGTGGACTTGCTTTCATGTCAAGTGATCACCAAGATTAGAGCCTCAGTGTCAAATGTACATCTAGGGTAATGTTTGATTAAATATGAAACAATAGTAACTGTTGTTTTTGGTTTGTTTGTTTTTGTAATGAGAATAAAACATAAAAAGGGTTTACAAAAACACAGAAATAAAAAAATACACAAACGCTTGATTATTTTAAAATTATGCTGAAATAATTGCACAATTGCAGCATAAATTTGACAAGCGGTACATAAAATGAGTGAATAAATCAACAATAAAATAAAGCTGATCAAGGGACCATTAGAACCGGTTAGCTGGATCTCCTACGAACCAGAGAGATTAGGTCTTTTATTTTGAAATCCACAACCGGAAATAGTATACTGCGTTTCGTCCCTGTATGTGTGTGTACGTGTGTGCGTGCATGTGGTGAAGGCGCCACGTCGGCAGAACCAGCAGAGAAAGAGAGCTGCGCAGCTCCGCACAGAGTCCGGAGAAAGTTGGAAAGCTGCGCGTTGATGCTTTAAAAGCGAGAAAACGCAGAAGAAGAAGTCGCCTTCAGCTCCAACTGCTGTTCCACGCACAGACACACGCACGCAAAATCTTTTTATTCCAGCAGAGTTTGAGTCCGAGGCTGAAACTAGCTGCTGCTGTCTCAGTTTCCTCTGCCAGGTGTGTTTGAGAGGAGAAGAACTGGGAACAATGGTGAAGGTAAGCGCTCATTAATGTCCAAGTGTGCCCCCAAATGCTGGGAAAGTCCGCATTAACTGCTTGCGGGTTTATGTCTCAGGTTTGGGCCACATGAACGATCCCAGTTTGGTCAAATTGTCATTTTTAGTACATCATAGAGAGGCGTTACCACGTCTTGCAAATTTCACACCAACTATCAACCACCGGTGTCAAGCTGGAGCCAAGATAGTTTTTATACTCTGTGATCTTATTAATAAGAAACACAAAAATTAGCAGTGGAACCAAGCCAGCGTGAGGTTCTGTGGTCACAAAAAAAGAATAAAACGAGATTAAAGTTAGTCTCAGAATAAATAATCTTAAAGAAGCGTCTTTATTTCTCATTTTTACACGGAATAATCACGGCCTCTGTGATCTTAGGGCTGAGTTGCGTTTCCAAACTCTTTGAAGCAGAAGAAGGAGGCCTTGTTTAATTTAAAGGGTCACAAGTGAAAACGTTAACAACTCTGTGTCATGGCCTCCTCATGTTCGGTGCTGTTAACTTCCCATACATAAAACATGAGTAAAAGCCTCTTTGTACATTTAAACATCAGTTGGTAAAAAGACCAAAACAAAATGAAGTAACTTCTTAAACTTATATAACGTTTTTGCAACGTAACAAGAAAGACTGTCACACCTAACGAATCCCATCATCTCACCAGCCTTAAGCATGTGCTAAATATGTCAGATAATGACACGTTTAAGCTTGACTGAGCCTGGCTGGCTTTAACTGATGTTTGTAACTATGATTCAGCTGCAAACCAGCAGAAAATTATTCTATCTTTGTATCCATCACCTATGAAATCTGCATTTGAAATGCAGAGAAACACTGACGCAGGATTCAACAACCACAGTCCTAAGTTCCTGAGAGCTTGCAGCCAGAATATTTTGGTTTCGTAACTAAAGTGTGCACACAGCGAGGCCTCCCGTCTGCTTTACATTTAAAACATAAAGATTTGTTTTTAACTAACCTCTGCAACTAAACCTGTAATCTGTCTCAAACAAGTGACTTCAGTTTCTCTTCTACAAATGCAGGAGTCATCGCTTACTTGAGGATTTCTTTAAAGAATTCACAGATGTTTTGTGGTTAAGAATTGCACTGAAATAATAAATATAATCAACGAAAGCAACAAAGACCATAATGCCTAGACTTCTACTCTGGTCTCTAACATGGGTCAAGCCCTCAAAACACTGGATCCTTGTTTCCCATTGTGCAATAAGGCAATATTACCCAGCAGGAAACACCATGGATGTATCAAGAATAATAAAGAGGAAAAATACGCCTTCATTTCTCCCTCAGCGGGGAAATTTACAAGGTTGCTATCAAGGATAGTGTTTTAAAAACGGCCTGTTTCCATCAAGACGATCTTTGAAGTACTGTTTCAAAAAGGATCGCTCCTTTTTGTATGTTACAGCCAGCATAAGCTGCATTTTCTTTTAGTTATCCCTCTTAAAGTAATCTCTGCTTGTCAGAGCTGATATGTTTTTACAAATATTTAGCTGCGAACCAGGCAAAAACATCCGGGGAGGGGATACAGCTCGGCCAGGTAGTGCTTTATTTCATGAGTACTAAGATTTAATTTTTGGAAATTGGAAAATGGGGGGGGCAGTGTTGTGCATAAAGCTAACGTGGCCGCACAGACCACAGTGTTTACTGTGCTGCGTCATTTTATGTCCCTGTCTGTGCTATGAGCTCCACTGTTGTCAGGTGTGCCTTTAGGGGTTGAGAATTACCAAGTGCCTCGTGATACAATATTGTCATGATATTTTCCCTGTGATAATGATAATATCACAACACAGTGATTCTGCAATAATCAATATATTGCATTAAATGTTTTTTTTAAATATTGATAAATCACTTTTTAATATTGATACAATATTGTAACATGAAATATTGCGGTATTTCAGTGTATTAGTATTTTATCATACCCCTGCTATTGTCTGAACAGGATGTTGACACTCAGAAGCAAGCTCTGATCCCTGCACTGCCCTCTAAAGCCCCGTTTCCACCCGCGGGTCTGGGTCTGGGTCGGGTCAGGCCGGGTCGGGTGGGTTTTGGTGCGGATATGTTTTCATATTGCGTACCCACCACAGCTAACTGTACCCTCACCTTTGAGGCGGAGTATTAACTGGATAGTGCTGCTACGTGATTGTGTGACATCATTGCAGTGCAACGCCTTTTAACCAAAGCAGCAGACCAAATGTGACAGAGAGGAGTCCCCCCCTGCTATGATTTAACGCCGTGTCACGCAGGAAGTGATGGATTTTTCAGCGAATCGACAGATTGCTGTGTATTAGCTCCACCTCTTTGGTCTGGATCAGTTAGATCAGTATCCTTTTACGAAGGGTACCAAAAAGTAGGTCAGGTCGGGTCGGATATAAGGGTACCCGTCCCAGTTTTTATCTGTGGAGACACAGAAAAACATGAACCGATCCGATCCGGCCTGACCCAGACCCGCTGGTGGAAACAGGACATAATACTTTGGTGTTTGTGAAAACTTAACAGAAACTTCATAAATAAGGAGGATAGATGTTTTCTGGTGGGTTCAGTTAACTGCTGGGACAAAATCAGCTTTGCTGAGATGATGCCAAATTTGGATTTATAACATACACTACTCACAAAAACTTGGGGATATTTGGGTATTTGTATGATGTCAGAAGGAACCTAAAATCCACTACAACCTTTCCAGGTGAACTGAATTAGACTTTCTGTAAGTTTTTCAATGCACATGTTCACTGGTTAAATATCTATTGCACATCATGCCGTTCTCCAAAAACCGAAAGTTGAATATCCCTAACTTTTTGTGAGTAGTGTATTTGTAATAACTTAGTTATTTACGCAATAATTAAGAAACTAATGTGTAAATTTCACAAATGAATCAATTTGCAATAATGTGTTAATATTGATGCCCCCCAAAATCCCCAATATTTCATAAATGCAGGGGCTTTTTTTTTTTTTTTTGCTGCAATGATCTGACGACCCCCTGAAATTATCATGCAACCTGCATGGAGGTCCCTCCCAACCCCCAGTCTGAAAACTACTGCTCTAGTGGATGCACTGCCTAAGGACCATGCCAACTAAAGGAGACATGGGAATATGCCGGGAGTGATATTTGACAACATTTAAACAGATGCAGTATAAGTCGTAAAGGGAGCATTCATGACGCATTAAGCTATTCTGTTCAATTCAACCTATATTTATACTCGTAAGTCCCATTGAGACACACGGTCTCTTTTTCAAGGGAGACCTGTTTACCTAACATACATGTCTTTAGGCCGCTGTTCAAACCCTCCTCCCCAGCCGAGGCTCGAACCAGTGACCTTCGTGCTGTGAGGCTGTGGTGCTAGTTGCACCGTGAGTGCAACTGTTCACAAACTTGTTCGTGTGCCGCACTCGTTACCACTAGGAGGCAGATTACAGAACTCAGGTTGGATAAAGGTGGTGAATTTGTAGGGTGTGAGAAAAACTGAATTATTTTGTGGGAAATTAGTCTCAGTAAAGACTCGGTAGAGACTGGGTGAAGAAATGGCAGAGCTAACTTGGATGTCTTATAACTGGTGGACAAAACTGCCTGTTAGACCCTGTCCCCACTCTTTCCCATCATCTTCCTTTGTGCACTGATGTGGGCTGACTTGTTCCCAAATACTTTTGGATGTCTCCAGTAAACTTCTTAAAGGAACTAGGGTCAGGAATTGTGAAAGAATACACAGGCATGTCCAGTTTTGAAATGCAAATGGGTGATGAAGCGTTAAAAATCAAAAAGAACAAGTCCACCCACGTCTCTCTCCGTTGCTTTGAACAGGCTGTGTGTTGCATAATGCTGCGGATGTGACGTCAGTTGACACTGCACACGCGTCCCCGACAGTTTTGATAGAGGAAGAAGATCGTCACAGTGGATTCAAACACTGTTAGGGATAGTTATGGATACTTCCACTGTCAGCAAACAACCCAGATCTACTGAAAGACCATTGAAAAGTGGCACTGCGAAGACAAAGACTAAATCAGTTTAGTAAACGCTCCCGTTCTGGCTTGGATGATAGCTGCAGTTACCCGCAGCACCAGTTGCGTCACTCTTGATTCTCATTTCTTCATCCTCCCCTAGTGCCTTTAAACAGTACTGCTCTCTCACCAGCTGTTGTGATGTCGGGGCGACAGTCTGACTCTATAGATATATACTGTTAAGATTATGACAAGGACAAGGACGACTGATAAATTAGGGCGACATGACAAATTATGAACCTAGATTCAAGATGGGCTGACGTGGAATTTACAGACAGAAGACTGCATATCAGACAGGAGGGGAGGGGTTTGACACAGAGGGACCTTTTAAGCATCACAGAAACAGAGAGAGAGACAGAGTGTGTGGGTCCGGAAGACAACAGACAGCTGAGCAGGCAGAACTTCACTACTGACCGCTGAGACACGTACAGGATTCGACGACACAGTCCTTTGCCGTATTTACCAGTTATATTGTAATAAACGTGTAACCTTAAGCGACGCGTCTGTGATTCTTCACCGCTGCATCATCTTAGCTCAGCCACTACTAGCAGGCTGACCAACGAGGTGCCTGACTACAAACACCACGCTGCTGAATCCATAATTCAGGTCTGTACTCTGACTCATAAGACAACATTAGCCTCTCTTATCATTATCCCTAAACGAGCAGCACTTCTGATTAGCTACCAGAAGGGTTGCGCTACCACAGAAATGGTGACCCATCGACGTGGGGGATATAGAGAGCTAACTGTTTGTTTTGTCTTTGCTTCTGTCCGACCCACGAGGAAAAACGCGACCAACGGCGCCGAAGAGTTCGCAGTTTCCAATAAATGAACTGGACAAGATCAGAGGTCGGTAACGGATCTTAAATACGGACGGAAACGGTAAGAAAGATAATATATGTACCTATCAATGAAGAGCAGAGATTCAAGCTAAAAAGAAAACATTTCACAGCCAAATGAAAAAAGTTTAGCCCTTGTGGCGTAGTAGTAGAAAAGTAAACAAAAAACAAAATACGGCAATTTAAGTGTGTAACTTCACGTGGTCTGTATCCGATAATCTGAAGAGGGAATGATGACCCTTTATATCATCATGAAGCAGACCGAGGTGTATTGACGCAGAGGCGTCGTTATAGTACATACAGATGGTGTGTACCTATGACCGCATGTAAGATCACAGGTGTGGGATGTAGTTTGCATGTCTGAGGGGACGTGGATTTATGCGTAAACTTGTGTGTTGCAATATGTGCATATGAATCTGCGTCCAGAAATAAACGTGGACTTATATGTTACAATGTGTTGACACAGATGGTGTCCTTGAAATGCACATGAGTTTGCGTTTGAATGGTGTCGCTGATACATGTGGAACTGCATGGTGGGCACGGGTGAACTTACATGGTAACAATTTGACAACTAATTCATAAACAGTCACGCAACAGCGACATAAAATAGTAGCTACTATATTAACGGAAATCAAATTTGCTGCGAGGGAGACGTCCCAGTGTTTGAAGTATTGAAGTTGTTGCCGGTTGAATGAAGGAGTTGATTCGTAGCATCCTCCTTAGCATTGTCCTGATAGAGGATACTTTTCACATGAAGAGATAAAAATAAAAAAATACAAAAAAAAAAAAAAAAAAGAGAGTAGTTAAATAAAGTAATGGAACAAGGTAATGATAATTGTGTGAATCCCAAAAAAATCATATGAAAATGTTTAAAATGTTTCGGTAAAGGAAGAGACTGTGCCTGACAGAACCATCTTGAATAAAAGAAAAATAACTGGAGTTTCTGAAACATTTGGGTTTGTCAATTGTTAAGAAAAGTCAATGTTATATGAACAAAGTAAGAAAAACTCTGAGTGAAATTTGTGCAAGTGCTGGGAAAAAAAAAATAAATAAATTTTGCTTAAACGAATAAGTAAAGTGAAAGTAAATTTTTAGAATTGTGTTTAGATTTTTTTAGATTGTTAGATTCTTTTTCAGATTTTAAAGTAAAGTAAAGAAAAAGTCTGTGTGAGTTTTCCACGGGACAGTGCTACAGCTATAAGAATTTTTTCCAGCCTTTCCTTCTTCCCTGTAGAAATTCTCGGGGAAGAAGAGGGGGACAGAGTGTGTATTTTGTTGATGTCGAGCACTGGACAGATATTTTGTCTAGCAGAAAAACAATTTTCTGTGTCAGAGTGCCTCTCCGGTGTTCGAGGTCGACAAAATGTCGGACTCCGATAAAGCAAAAATGAACAAAATATCAACCAAATGACACAGCAGTAGAAAAACATGCCAGTAAATTTCCATTGTTGAAATATGAAATTACAAAATTCTTCACTAGGTGGATGAGAACAAAAAACAGCGCCACCTATTGGCAAAATATGGTACTTTTGATTGATGCGTCTGTGCAGAAATGAAAATAGTCATTAAAAACATGCCCATAACTGGAATTACTGCAGCCAAAAAACAAAAATGAAAAGAAAAAAATTGAAAGAGACATACAAATTTTGGAATTATTTCAGAAACATGGTAGAGAATATGCAGAAAATCAGAAAGCTTTACATCAAAAAGAAGCAGCAACCACTAGAATGAATTTTTTTTACAAGTAGCAGGTTTCCAAGACACAGCCTCTGACACAAGGTCACAGGTGGTGATAAGCCACACACACGCTCCATTACAGATAACACACATACATCTACTATACACCACTTACCCACATGTTTTCACGTGCACGCTCATGCAATGAAGATCTTGCTTGGCTACAGATAACAGATGACACACAAACTTCTCTCTCTGTCCTATCTTAGTCTTATTAGTGGAGCAACACAGATGCTTACAACAACACAGCACACAGCAATGCAACACAGATGGTCACAATCTCACTGACCAAGACCCAGACATGAAGAAAAGACTTTTCCTCTTCCAGCCAAAGACAGACTGAATGTCACTGTAGGCATTTTACAGTGCCAGCTGATCAAAATGTGGATCATGTTGCAGATTCTGTACAGCACAACCAAGCCCAACAACAATGCAGAACCAAGACGCGGAGGTGTGGCCAACCTTCAACCACAGGTACAAACCAGCAGAGGTCCTGTGAGATGCAACAACATGTGACCAGCCAGGACACATGTGGAGGGAGTGTCCATACAGAGAGACACCCAGAGGCCCAAAAAACCTATGGGGGCCACCAGCCTGGTTTTGACAACCACGACCACATCCACATGTTCCACGGTGCAGACAGCAGGTGTCCACAATCGGGGTTTGCAGAAAAGACTCAGCTACACCCCCTCATGATTCCTGTCCCAGTGAGGACAGAACGGTGACTGTCCAGCTGACTGTGAGTGACACTGCACTGATAAACCTGCTTGGCAGAAATGCATCCTGCCCCCTGAACATGGCAATTTTGTGCACAAACGAAGGCACAAGACTGCAGACAATCTAACAGCCATATGCCATGATGTGTCAAAAAGAGTCTGCTCTTATCTGTTGGTTGGGTGAAATAACATCTCCTATTGTTTCAGCAGTTGAAACCTGGACAAAATTCATAATGGACAATTGCCTTGAAGCAAGAACACCACGTTTCCCAATGCATGTAACCCTGAAAGACTTTCCAGCTGACACAGAACCCCGAAAGACTGGCCTGAGAAATCTGTGTGACAGCCATATACATTGGAGTGAAAATGTCTGAGTATTCAAAGAGATGTGACTAACAGCTTCTCACACATCACACTGTTCATTAACATTAATAACTACACATGAAAACATTTAGATCCCATGATTGTAGAAGTCAGAAAATTAGCTTATTTTGAAACACAACAACAATTTGTATCACAAACACAAATGAAAGAATTCCTAAAGTTGTCTGTCTCTTGCAGAGGTGAAGCGACTCCAACAATAGCGATTTTACCGTGCCAATCGAACGCTGACGACGAGCAAGCGAAACTTCGTTTCCAAATATTATCCAATGCACCAAGTAAGTTTGGGTGAAATTGGACTCAGACGTCGGCGAGATAAAATCTGCGCAACCGGTGAGTGTTAAACTAAAAAAGCTTTGTACGCTCCCATGAAGAACCCTGTACAGACTCACGCTCAAAAAGTATGAGAGGAAATTGTTAAAATATGTATAGTTTTGAAAAATGAAGCATTGTATAATTTATTTAGCATAAAAGTCAGTTAAGTTTCCCAGTAACTGTTCATATTTCAGTTCAGAAGTCATTTTGAAGCACATGAGGATGCCACAGACCTTTGTGGGCTAACCTGCGGAGTTCACAAAGGAACTGAGACAGAACCTCGAGAACGTTAGTTAAAACTCACGAGCGTTGTAATTCCTTATTGTGATGATGCTCGCAGCCAGTACTGACAAACACTAATATTTCACAGACACCTGTAACCTTCTCAGCTACTTAGCTGAGCAGGGACAGAGTCTCACAAAAAACTGCAATTCTGTCAGTCAGAGATCAAATACCTGGGCCGAAAAAAAATTCTGAAGGGAAAAAACAAATTCTGCAATCAAATCTTGAAGCGATCAGCAGTGCACCAAAACCCAGAACAGTCAAACAGATGTTAACTTTCCTTGGGATGACAGGGTATTGTGGGGAGTGGGTCGAACATTACTCTGTTCTTGTACAGCCGCTTAGAGATATGGTAAAGGACGCAGGGACAACAATGTTGAGAGCTTCACTGACCTGGACGCCTCAAGCAGACCAGGCCTTTGAAGAAATAAAACTTGCACTCCAAACAGCACCAGTTCTTGCGATCCCAAACTATGACAGACCGTTCATTCTATATGTCAGTTGCAGACAGGGCCATGCATGTGGGGTTTTAGCTCAAAACACAGGTGTTGGAGCAAAGCCACAATGTGTAGCCTGTTTCAGTACTGCGCTGAGCCCAATAGAACTCGGTCTGCCGTCCTGCTACCAATACCTCGCAGCAGTTCATCAGATTTACTCACGTGCATCCACTTTAACCATGGGTTATGATGTCCAAATTTTAGTGGAACACAAAGTTGTCAATCTGTTGGAAAAAGGGGCATTCCCACTTACACCCCAAAGAATCATTGACTACCAACGGATTCTTGAGTACCCAGACGTAACCATCAAAGTCTGTAAAACAAAAAACCCAGCAGATTTGATTCCCCTCCCAGGTGATGGAGAACCTCATGATTGTGTAGCTGAATGTGAACAGAACACAAAACTTAGACCAGATCTGAAAGCAATATCACTAAATGATAATGAATCTCTGCTTTTCACAGATGGGTCGTGTTATCGTTCAACAGAAGGCCTAGAATCGGGTTATGCGATCGTTCAGTATGACAGCGTAAACGACAATTTCCACCTGCTTGAAAGCGAAACTAACAAACGCGTGTTCAGCCCAACGAGCCGAATTAACCGCAGTAATCCGAGCTCTAACACTGTCGGAAGGTAAAGATGTCACTGTGTTTTCAGATTCCTAGTACTGTGTCTCAGCGGTCCCCATACATGGGCACGCCCATGAAACTCTGAACTGAACTGATGATCTGATGCTCCTTCAGGAGAGCTGCAATTGTAAAGATGTTGCATCTGTCTGACCAGCAATCCAGGAAAAGTTTGTGCCTTTCCCAGGTCGCCTGCTTGTGCCAAAACGGATTTTTCTACAACCTCCGGGTGGATTTCTGTAACATGTCATCAAAGTGAAAACAGAAACTGTAAATTTTTGACAGTATTTTGCCGTTTCTCTCTTTGGCTTGAAGCCACAGAACACAGAACTGCAGAAGAACTGAATTTTTTTTATGTAAAGAGGTCATAGCTGTTTGACCTGTTTACAGTCTTTTTCATCAGACAATGGAAAAGTGTAATAGTGTTGCAGAAAATTCCACCCACACAGAGGAAGGAGGAAAGTTCACCATAACCAAGGAGAAGATTCGGGACCGTTTCGAAGGAAATGGAAAGGACGCTGAGGACGCAGAGGAGAGCCGAGGAGAGCCGAACTGGACGAACAACAACTTTTCACTCCGGGGAGTAATGTTAATCCAATTAGAAATAAAGACTACATTACATGTATTTGTGTATCTGTGGTAAGCCGTTGTTTTTTTCTGCTTGCAGATCACTGCTGAATCAAGCCGTCCGGAAGGAAATCAGTCCACAACTGGTCAACGGAACAGCTGACATGGCGACACTGTATGTTGTACACCCACGACAAAAATAAGGATGCAGCCTGGATGGCGAGGGTGAACGAGTCTCACAGAGGCTGAGTTGTTGATGTCTGCGTCATCACTCACTGTGCTGTTCACTGCTCAAAACGTGTCCAGAAATGTGAAGAAGGTTGACACCTGTGGAGATGGGTGGTGATGGTTACCTTGACCTGTGCCTGTGAATGAGCTGAGGCATCAGGTTACAAAGAGCCGTCATGGTCGTGGTGCAAGAAGACACATCAGTAACATGTCAGCTGCAAAATAAAGTTACAAATCTCTGCATAATCTGCTTTGCTATTGCACACTGGATGTTGGATCTGCTTTCCTCAGCCGACATAGTCTCATTATGTGGCTGAGGGGGGTGGTTGTTCGAGCTACAGGAAATTCAGTCTATGACTGACAAGGGGCCAAGAAATTACTATCCAAATGCTGCATTTCTACAAGAATCATTCCAGGAGGATAATTGGTGTTTTCACAAAGTTAAAGATTTCAAAGTTTCTGTTTTCAGCTAAGAATAATTCACACACACATTTCTAGTTTGTGTCATCTTTATTTCACATCAGTTTTTCATTTAGTGGTACTTGACTAAAGTTCAGTTTGTGCATCACACATTTTAGTGGTTCCCGTTGATTTTATTAATCAGTATTGTTAAATCATACATTTTGAGTTGTTCATTGGTATATGGGTTTGTTAATCATAGTGTTACCTGCATACACATTGAATTTGTGAATCATTATGAATTTGAGTTAAGTTGATATTTGTTGATCATAAGGTTAATAACATACACATTGATTAGTGTTAATCATATAATTTTCTTACAGCTAAGAATCAATTAGCCAGTAATTCTGTTTTGATTATTGTTTGATTGTTTTTGATTGTTTGAATGTTTTAATGATTGTGTCCACAAATGATTGTATTGTAAACGCATACCGATTTGCGTACCTGTAAACAAATCTTTTATAAGGTTACACGTTAGGATGTGATTTTGTGATTTTCTGTCTTTCCTCCTCTACTTTCTCTATCTTTCCTATTTTTGATTTAATATGTAATTGATTGTTGGCAACAGGACTGTGTCCAGACTGACGGGTAACAGTAAGGTAGGGTGACTTGGGTTGATTTATGTTTAAGTTGATTATGGGGACTTATATTTGATTTAGTTAGTTAATGTTTGGGTAAATGACACATCCACCTAGTTCGACTGGGTGAGTGACGTGAATTAAATCACTGAGGGGAGGTGTCGGGGCGACAGTCTGACTCTATAGATATATACTGTTAAGATTATGACAAGGACAAGGACGACTGATAAATTAGGGCGACATGACAAATTATGAACCTAGATTCAAGATGGGCTGACGTGGAATTTACAGACAGAAGACTGCATATCAGACAGGAGGGAGGGGTTTGACACAGAGGGACCTTTTAAGCATCACAGAAACAGAGAGAGAGGGACAGAGTGTGTGGGTCCGGAAGACAACAGACAGCTGAGCAGGCAGAACTTCACTACTGACCGCTGAGACACGTACAGGATTCGACGACACAGTCCTTTGCCGTATTTACCAGTTATATTGTAATAAACGTGTAACCTTAGGCGACGCGTCTGTGATTCTTCACCGCTGCATCATCTTAGCTCAGCCACTACTAGCAGGCTGACC
>JALJCO010002167.1:0-33479 GCA_023101725.1 Atherinomorus stipes | reverse complement strand
ATCATGGCAGAGACGGGGAAGCCTCTAAATAAGACATCATCTGCAGTAAAACTGCTTCATTTCATCAATGCTTAACTGTAAGTCAGTGGTGTCCAAAGTCTGTCCTCAAGCGTCGCTGTCCTGACGTTTTTTTCATTCTTCCGTGCACCGGCACAGCTGACTCAAATTAAATGAATCCAACAGCCTATGGATTTGAGTCGGGTGTGTGTTGGAGAAGGGAGACATGGAAAACCTGCAGGACTGTGGCCCTCGTGGACCGGAGCTGGACACCCCTGCTTTAAGTAGAATAAACGAACGAATGAGTACTTTTTTTCTGAGTTCAAAGTTTTGCAAATTATGTTGTTGTTGTTGATCTTCTCAGCTGTACTCCAGAAGCATGCATCATAAACCTGCGGCCCTGAAAAGTGTGTAGAACCCTGATAACTAACGGAAAGCTAAGTCTGGACTCACAGGACAATAGTACTCATTCGCTCGTTCATTCTACTTAAAGTATTGATGAAATGAAGGAGTTAAGATGGCTGCCCCGTCTCCGTCATTATATGGCTGTACATCGAGGGGCGACTCAACGTAATACACTGCCCGGCCAAAAAAAAAAGTCTCCAACAAAAAAAGGTCAAACATTTAACATTTGGTTGGAGCCTTTAGCTTTGATTGCGGCAGCATTAGGCTGTGTTTCCACAAGCTTCTGCAATGTCACCAGATTCATTTGCATCCTGTTGCATCAATTTTTCACCAAGATCTTGATGATGATTGTAGAGTCTGACCACAGCACATCCCAAAGATTCTCAATGGGGTTCAGGTCTGGACTCTGTGGTGGCCAATCCATGTGTGAAAATGATGTCTGATGATCCCTGAACCATCTTTCACAATCTGAGCCCGAGAAATTCTGGCACGGTCATCTTGGAATATGGCCGTGCCATCAGGAAAGAAACATCCATTGATGGAATAACCTGCTCATTCAGTATATTCAGGTATCAGCTGACCTCATTATCTGAGCTCATACTATTGCTGAACCTGGACCTGAGCAACTGCAGCAACCCCAGATCATCACACTGCCCCCACAGGCTCATACAGTAGCACTAGGCATGATGCTGCATCACTTCATCTGCCTTTCCGGCCACATTTCTTCCTGGAAGACGATGGTCCACTATCCTTCCAGTTTTTCATAATGCGTTGGACTGTTCTGAACCCAGTTTTAGTAGTTTCTGCATCTCTTTAGATGTTTTCACCTCTTGATGCCAATGATTTGACCCTTCTCAGACAGACTAACATCTTTTCCACGACCACGGATGTGTCTTTCCACATGGTTGTTTAGGAAATGAGAAGCAAGTCATTGCACCAGTTGGGGTTAAATAACTTGTTGCCAGCTGAAAGATAATCGCCCATGCAGTAATTATCCAATAGGAGGCTCGTACCTATTTGCTTAGTTAAATCAAGGTGGCCACTTCTTTTTGGGCCAGGCAGTGTATATTTCAAAGGAGTCAAAGTGATGCAGAAATTTTTACCAGTGAGTAAATGCACGTCTAAACTCCTAGAAATAAGGTCCAGGTTGAAAAAAAAAGAAAGTTATCCTTTTAACAGACCCTTGTCAGTCATGTGACTCAGTTTGGTCACACGGCCATCATGGGTGGCAGAAAGCTTGGACCTCTGCACTCGCTATGGAATGACGGTTAACATGTCTTTACACTTTTTAAACCAGTTCAGCTTTTATGTGGGCGGGCCAGACAGCCATATCATGATAAATTTTCACTTGGTGCTCTGGACCCTGATGATTTTCCACTTTCAAAACCGCCAATAGACGGAGATGTTGCTGCCTGATCAGCTTAGCATCCATCTCCTGGTCTACTGGTCCGTCTCCCGGTACACTGCTGCCTTCAGGACCATTCCTTCATGGGTGTTGTCGTGGTAACTGCCTTATTTCCACGTGCTGTCTCTTCCGCTAGTACAACAGCAGCTGAAACTGACCCACACTCAGCATCACTTCCAAACTGGACAGTCTGAAAGTCTGTCCCAGTTCTGGGATACCAGTTACTTGCGGATGGTTTTTCTTCTCTTTTTTTTCTACTTCCAACGATGTTTCAAGAATTTAACCTGACAGATTGAAACAAATTTAGATGTCAATAAAAGCTGCAGTGATGACATCATAGCAGTGAAAACTGGTTCATGTAGTTGACATTACTATGTAAATACTTCCTCCCTTCCTCAGTAAAACAGTTGGGTGCAGTGATGATATGCAGCTTTACCCGGAGACCAAGTCGACTTCATTTTGATTGGCTACACCTTATTTGGCTATGACCTTATTTAGAGAAACTAGGTCAAGCTGCGGTCAGAGTTTGCTAAAGGCTAACTGTTAGCATCATGTGCATTTCAGACAGTGAGCTACGTTTATCAGACAAGACAGCATTTAGAAAATAAATAAACTTACAGGTAATGACAAGGTTGTGGCCCTCTCCCTCAGTGTTGCTGCAGAAGTTTGCTTTTAAATCCCTTTGTTTGAAATCCCAGACCTGATGTCATGGCACCTTTGTTACTTTCTTCATTTTCAGACAGAATAAGAGGCATTTCATCCAAAAAACACATAAATCAGTGAGTCATTAGTTTAAATAAATGCCGATGTCTAGTTTAATCATTTATTGCAGTACAATATTGAATTAACTGAAGTTTGAATCTGTCTCGAACAGAACCGTCATTCACCGGAGCCATGCAACATTACTGCTATGGTCCTGTAGCTCCGGGCTGTTTTCCAGAAATTAGCATCTGATTTAGTCGGTCGACGCTGCAGAACAACCTTGGGCTATATTGATAAGACGGCTTTGAAATTGAGTAAGTGTCATCTTTATCACCGCACCAGCGTTAGATTTGATAAACTCCAGCCAGAAATTGACAGTTTTTCTTCTGCCTTATCAAAGCTAGAAATTAGACGGTAAATAAGCACCTTTTGTAGATAAAGCAGAGAACACTGAAGTCGCTCATCTACCTCTAAAAATATGAAGTAAAAGTTAATGTGATTTTTTAAAATTGATCCTTTATTTAACAAGATAAAAACCCATTGAGATCAAGACCTTTATAATAAGGGTGACCTGGCCAAGAAAGGCAGCAGCACACGACAGAATAAACAAAGCAAAGAGACAGAAACGCCAATATTAAAAATTAAAATGCTAAAATAACAAATTAAACGATAAAGGGAAATAATTATAAATATAATTTCAAAACAGTGACAAATTAAGAGTGAGGACACAATCATTGTTGACAGAATATGTGATATGTTTTTTTTTATTTTGCATAAAGCGTTCAGTGAAACAAGTTCGGACATTTTCAGTTCAGCTTGGAAAGTGTTCCAGGCAGAGGTGTTCGCACACGAGGAACAGGGAAGGAACCGGTCTCAGAGCGAAAGGCATCGCTGCAGTCAGATCTCTGAATAAAAGAACATAAACTCCACTACGGTACCAGTCTGTGGAACAGCCAGAGAAAGCTCAGGGCTGCAGAGACTGCTGGTGGATTTAAGGAGAGGCTCATGACCTTTTTAGCTTAGCTCTTTGATTTGATTTCATTTTACTTATTTTACTTTCACTCTATTTTATTTTATGTTATTTGAAGTTATCTTAGATTTTATTGACTCATTTAGCATATTATTTTATTAATTCTTCCATGTTGCTCTTATCTGTCCACTTATTTTATCTGTTTTAACGTTTTAACACCAGTGTTTCCTCATGGGGATCCTTCACTCTGGGAGCTTTGCCTGGTCTGGAGAGAGCTGGGGGGGGCTGCCCTTGTCCTGGTGGCTGGGGCCCCGCACTGCAGCCCTATCGCTGTGGTGTGGACCCCCGCCTGCCCTGATCTGGTTGGTCCCTGCAGAAATGCCCTCTGGGACCATGTCTGGCTCCTGGAGTGAACAGATCAGGTCAGGCCAGATGTTTATTACTCTTAGTGTTTTTATTTAAGTGACATAATTTAGGGGTCGGAAGTCATGGAAACAGTTGAGTGGGTGGTGTGTGTGTGTGTGTGTGTGTGTGTGGGGGGGGGGGGGGGGTCGTGTGCAAATTTTTATAGCTATGTGCTTGAGTGTGTGAAGGCTTGTTTCTATTTTAATATGCATTTGTTTTATTGCCATGCAAAGCACTTTGGGTTGCCTTTGGCAGGAAAAGCTCTTTATAAATAAAGTTTTGATTTGATTTGAAATAAGTTGGGAGCAGACCAAGAAGAGACTTGGAAACCAGAGTCGTCCAATGTATAAATTGCCTGATATGCAGGGCATCCAGTGGCAATCCTGTTTACGGAAGTCGGGGATGCTGCATGCGTGCTGCCTCTACTACTATCCGCGGTGCTTCCCTGTGATTGGCCGGTGCTTCCGCAGCATACAGTTCCCCTATTGAACGCCACCTAGTCAGTCCTTTGATGTGAAATTGGCTTCTCGTTTGTACTCGATCAGAATGTGCAGGTCACGAAACGTAATTGGAAAAATCTCAAATCAATTAGTTCACTTTCGCCAAGTGATGCTATTAGAAACCACCCGATTAAAGCAACTATGCTAAGCTACGCTAAAGTCAGTGCTGCCAGATTCAGAGAATGACGGGGTCGGTTAGAAAACGCTTCTGCCCACTTGCCCAACTCAAGGGTCTGCGGGGGGAGGCTCAGTTTCCCCCAGGGGGGGGGGGGGCTTATGCTTTGAAGACCTTTAGAGCTGCAGACACAGTGCTGTGCTGCTTCCTCACACCTGACTGAAACAGATTTCAAAGATTGTTTGTTTCTACAAATTCTTTCAATTGATCACACATCATTTTGAGATCTGCCTGTAATTGTTCACCAACAAAGCAAAGCGGAAAGACTTCCATGTTGGTCCTGTAAGTACAATGACGGGTGACCTTTAAAAACAGCACGGGGGCGTTTTTCTCAAAACCATGCAGGGAACTCCGGAGTAGAACTGGTTAAGATTGGAAGCTGGAAACGTTTGCTCTGCTGGTTCGGGATGAACATCCCTGTCGTCTTTGTTTCACAAAGCAGCTCATCTCATGCCAAACGCAACCTGGTGGGACGCAGCATTAAAAACAATGCAGCAGCACAGACCAGCCGTCCTCCTGCCAACGACTCGCTGCCAAAGTTTTAGCAGTGGCTCAAAACTCAGCACAGAAATCATTTATTGATATTGAAAGCAGTGACTTGCACTTTCAGAATTAAAGGATTGGGTTGAGAATGAGCCGTTTTTCCTGCTGGAAAGACAAAAGAGGCAATATGTTTTAATGAGCCCGGCTCTCAGACTGGGGGGGAAACATCTGTCTTTGAGGTTTGAGGTTGTTCAGTGTAAGAAGCCTCCTGTATTGCATTATGTTTGTTTTTTTTCATGACTGCTAGCACTTTTAGCACAGCCCCCGCGTGCACCAGCAATAATAAAATCCTGCATATTATTGTTTACTTTCTGTTTTTGCTGACCTTGGGCTGTTCTGCTGATAGCATTTTATTCAGCTCTGTGGAAAAGAAATAAATAAAACAAGCCCAGCAACATCCAGCTGCTGCACTTTCTCTCTCCTTCCCCTCCTGTGCTTCTGCAGGAAAAGAGCGGCAGGGCAAATAATGCGTGATGCGTTGCCAGCTCGTTTAATTAGCTCAGCACACTGTTATGCAGCATTGTTGCCAAACTACATCTTTTTAAAGGATGAAGAGTTGTGATAAAACGTGAGGCTTGTTTACACATGGAGCGCTACATAATCTGCAGAACTACAGAAAAGCAGAACCCACCGTGTTACCCTGCGTAAGCAGTTAATCAGCGCATGATAATATATGTAAATGCTGGGAAGGAAAGCAGCAGCCGTTGCAAAGAAAATCAGGTTTGTTTATACACGAATTACCTGAAAATACAACCTGGAGCAGCACATCGTGCACAACCCTCCAGTCTTCTGGACACATTTTAATAACAGCACACAGAGGTCCTGTTCAAGATATGAAAAGCCACATGTTTCATGAGTATTCCTCAAGTTTAAAGGAATAGTACACCCACATAATGATGTGCGTTCATTTTCTCCTCACCCTCATGCTGAGCAAGACTAACAGGTATTTATGGACCTTTTTGGTTCAGTCGCTGGTGATTATATGAAAGTTTGGGGGAAAACGAAAACCTGTCCGATCTCCGGCTGCATTTGAGATATTAAAGAATCCAGAATTTACTTGAAACTCCATTTAGTATATTTTTAGAGCCTAAAAGGGAGTATTGTTTACATCCATGAAGCGCGCACATGCGCGGTCACGAAACTACGGAAGCCTCGGCGTTCAGAGCCTACTCTGCCGATAATGCAAGCGTAGAAGAAGAAATTCACTGTTTACATTGTGATGAGAGCGACAGAGCTCTAAACAAACCGGGACAAACACAGGAGGGGTTGATATTGATCGAAAAGAAAGAAAGAAAGAAAGAGAGAACGTGCGATCTCATCTGCCGCGGCTTCCGTAGTCTCGTGAACGTGCATCGGTGTGCTTGATAGGCATGTGATGTAGTCTTGTTTAGACTAAAAATATACTAAATGATGTAGTTTCAAGTAAATTCTGGAAGCTACCCACTCAGAACACTTGGATTACATTGGACGAGCAGTATGGAGGAATACTGACAATTTTTAGTGGACTTTTATGGACCTTTTTGGCTCGGACCCTGGCAAACTCCATTGGGGGGAAACGAGAAGTCGTCCTGATCTCCGGCTGCATTTGACATATTAAAAAAGTGGTCCAGAGTCTTGCTCACCATCAGGGTAAGTGGAAAATAAAGTTAAATCATTCTGAGGGTGAACTATTCCTTTAAAAAAAGTGCTCAGAGTCTTGCTCAGCATGAGGATGAGTAGAAGATGAAGGACCATGATTCTGTGGGTGTACTATTGCTTGCGCACCTAAGCTGCGGTGGCTGAATAGAAGGAGGGAGGGAGTAATAGAAAGAGAGGTTTCTGTCAAATATTATGCTGTGAAACAAACTTGTGGCTTATTTAGCTAGTAAATAATTATTTTGCCTCCAAAACTCTTCTCTCAGGTGTTGTATTTGTTGTTTCATAGAAGTAAACAGCTGATCAATGATGAAGGTGTTACTAAAGTAAAAAAATATTGGCATCAAAGACACTTTTCCACTTGAAGTGCATTGCAGCATTTAAAGCTCATTTTCTCAGATTTTTGATCAGAAACAGGCATTTTTGCTGCAACAAACCCATGTTCTACTGCAGATTACTAAAAAGCTAGAAACAAATGGTTTTTCTCTGATAAAAGAATAGAGTCTAAGCTTTCCTTTGGTACATTCAGTGTTTGCATTGGCATAGTACACAATATTCTGTGGCTCTCTAAAAATCAGTGAAAATGCTTAAAAATCCTGGCAATATGGAGCGCTCCGCTGGGAAAAGGTCTGGCAGTCAATGAGTTAAAAGCTAATTCAGAACGACAGTATAAAACTCACATCATTGAACAGATCATAACCTTTGGTTGGATCAGTGTGTACTTGAGGGTTTTTCCACGAAGGGTCTGGCTGCGTCCTGGCAGCGTACCATTGGCCAATCGTAAAGCTGGAAACGCTGTCATTTTATTCATAACGTGTTCCACGCTGACCTCCGCCTCCCAGAGAAAACGTGATTACCCAGTGACAGGTTATGTCAGTAAGCTGATTATTATTTGACACCATGTCACTGTAAAACTCTTGTGTTGTCTTTATTGTATCTGAATCTGATATTAATAATAGACGAGCTGATTATAGCGACAAGCTCGTCTCAGGAGCAGCTAATGTCTGAATGTCGTCGATCTATGAGCAACACGGCTGTTTGTAGTTATCAGCTAAAGTTTGCAGTGATGACTTGTAACATGAGGCCAAGTGGGCTTTGTTCATTTGGATGTCATTGTTTTATATTAAAAAGAAAACAGTTTGTGGACATGTTTGTTTTTTTCAGTCATGCTTACTGTGCGCGAGTGCTGTGGCTTTTGTTCATGTGATTCGCTTTGTGTTTTTGTGTCTTCTGTTGGCTTTGTTTTGGTCTGTGTTCTGTTTTATGTCCTACTTTTTGTATCGTGCATTTTCAATGTTTGTTATATGGTTAGGTTATTTTATTAACCCTTTTACACATACAATTGTAAAACGGTCCTTTTTCTCTTTATTTATCTATAAATCTCTCAAAAATTGCCTAAAGTGTGAAATCTTTTCCTCCTTTTTTCAGGATAAGTATACCTTTCAATATCTCTTGTGAAATAATCATTTTTATATAATATAGATTTATCAATTGTGTGAAATAACAAAAAACAAATTTGAAAAACGGATTTGTATTTTCAGTAAGTTTTCCTCTATAAACATTGCAGATGGACAGGTCCAAAGGTTTTGAGATGACAAAAAATGTATTTTGACTATAATACATAAACACATGCAGTTTTGTTTGTCTGGATAATTTTATGTAATTACTACTGCTTTTTAAAGTCCAGTAATAACCAGGTGTTTTTATAAAGCTTGGTATTCTGTGAAGCTGTTTCTGTCCAGGTGAAGGTGGAGTCCAACTCCTCACACACTGCTTCATTGTTTGATGGCTCCTCATCAGAAGACTCGAAAATTGTAGACAAGAAATATGAATAAAAAATGAAAATGGTCAATAAATAGTGAATGTGTACATCAGTAACAGAAGAAATGTAAATATCAATATTTAGTGTGTTTGACAAGTTTTAGCCAAAAGAAATCCATGTATTTCTGGTCATAAATGCACAATACAAGAAAAATGAGACAGAAAAGACAGTAAAGCTGTTATTACATCATCACTGCTTATTAGCAATAATACAGATATTTGAAGACAAGCTGGTGATAAAGATTCTGCTTGGTATTGAAAATGATTGATGTACAAATCTGGGAACAAGCAACTGGTGTGTAGAAGTGTTACTTACTGTGTTTGGCATGACAACCCCCCCCCCCCCCCAGATTGCTGTGACACTGTGACAAAACATCACTCTCAAAACTTGAGAGTCTTGACAAAAACCTGACACTTGCCTCAACTTCCAAGAAAAAACTGAAAAAAGAAAAACTACTTCCTACCATAAAAATATTCTCCATAACATTCCTAAATATTACCCAAACACCGCTAAAACACTCAAAATCTGCACACTCCATCATTTTCCACCCCCCGCCCCCGCTCCATTTTCTGTCCCCGCTACAAAACTCAACCCAGCGCTGGAACAGCGACTACCGTAAAGTGTCACATATCAGCGCAAAGCTACAGCTTTCAGAATCCGTTGGAATTACGTGGATAGCGCAAACGGTTGAAGAGTTACGGTAATTCAAAGATAGTGTGTCATTTTCTGTTGCAGGCGACAGGTCCCGTTCAAACGGGTTAAAAAGCGTCATCTATTTAATAGAAAACAATGACATCCAAGTAAACAAAGCCCACTTGGTTATAAGTCATCTCTGCAAACTTTAGCTGATAACTACAAATAGCCGCGTTGCTTATGGACCAATAACATTAAGACAGTAGCTGCTCCTGAGACGAGCTTGTTGCTATTAATATCGGCTTGGGATACCATATAAAGACAACACAAGAGTCATACAGTGACACGTCTCACTGGGTAATCATGTTTTCTCTTTGTGTCCACAGCCGGAGCGTATCGGTTTTCCCAGACACTTACGCTCAAACATCAGCATCTTCTCTTTGGACACCAACGGTCTCATCAATAATCAATATGTGGCAGGACGAAGGAGGGACCAGGTGGGGTTTGAACCCCTGTCTCACAGGTAAGAGTCATGCAAACTGACCATTCAGCCGAAGGGATACCCGGGTGGCAACGGAGTCAGGGCCAGTGATCACTGGAAGTATTGTGACATGACCCTCGACTGTCACATATACATAAACATACAAAAGCAAATATGCTTCTTAATATCGCGCTAACCTTCACTCGTGAGCCGCTTTTCCACTGAAATGAGCCGGTCACATGGCTTTTTCAAACCCGGGTTGACCCTCTTTACAATCATGATTACGTTCCTTTCCACCTGGCACAGAAAGCCGGGTCTGATCCCCCTGGCGAGCTACGAGGCCTCTGTCCTCACCGCTGCCTGTCTGGTGACGCCATCACGATGGGGTCACGTTGATGATGTCACCCGTGAGACAGAAAGCAGTGGAGAGCGAGTCAGGCCGGAGTCAATGTTTTCTCTTGTCCGTTCTCGACGTGAATTTGTGGCCAAAGCAGAGTTGTTTTGTTATATGAGGCGTGACGGATGTGATGTCATGATGTAGGTTTGTACTGCCCAATGACATCACGGGTCTGGCGTTTCCTCTGCTTGCTGATCGGAGCCGAGCCGTTTGAAGGTGATTGAGCTGTTTGACACAGGTCGACGTGGGTGTGCGAGACTTTCCCACTGCCACTAAAAGCTGAATGCTCTTGAGTTTAAACCACTTTTTTTTGGGGGGGGGGGGGGGGGGATCCCATGCATCCTGGAAAACCTGGAAAATGATTGAACATTTTTCCAGTCATGGAAAACACATGAAAAATGAGAAAAACAGTCAAATGTCCTGGAAAATTATTTTTCTTCCCTCTTGTCGCCGCTACATCGCCGTTTTGTTGCAGTTTCGTTACTGTTTCATTGCAGTTTCATCGCCGTTTCGTCGCAGCTTTATCTCCGCTTTGCCTCTGTTTTGCCGCTGCTTCATCTTTTCTTTGTCTTTACTTCATCGCAATAAAAAAATTTATAAGCTCCAATTGTAGAAACTTCTCCAAAAGCTTGTGGTGGAAGTTATTAGTCTATGTTGTGATAACTTGACTCGTAGCAGGTGGAAAAGTCCTTGGAAAATAACTTCAAGAAAATAGTAGGAACCCTGACAATTCAGAATGATCAGTTAAAGGAATAGTATAATGGAGTTTATATAATAATGGAGTTTGATTGTACCCGAGTCAAAAAGGTCCATAAAAGTCCACAAAAACTTGTCAATATTCCTCCATACTGCTCGTCCAATGTAATCCAAGTGTCCTGAGTGGGTAGCGTCCAAAATTGACTCGAAACGACATCATTTAGTAGATTTTTAGAGCCTAAAAAGTACTACATCCAACTTCTGCAAAGCGTGCATAAGCGCGTTCACGAAAGAAAGAAATAACTCTCTTCTTTTAAGTTTATGCTCTTGGCTTGGACCCTGGTGAACTGCATTATATGAAGTTGGGGGGAAACGAGAAGCCTTCCTGATCTCCGGCTGCATTTGACATATTAAAAAAGTGCTCCAGAGTCTTGCTCACCATGAGGGGAAGTGGAAGATAAAGTTACATCATTCTGTGGGTGAACTATTCCTTTAAGCTAACATGCATGTCTTTGGATGGTGGGAGGAAGCCAGAGTACCCGGGATGAACTCCAAACTCCACACAGGAAGCCCACTGTTGAAATGTTTGCACCCCTCCCCAGCTGGGGCTCAAACTAGCAACCTTCTCACTGAGAGGCTGCAGTGCTAACCACAATACCACCATGCAGCTGAGTTACAGTACTAACTAATTCTAATGCTTCCTCTAACAGTGTGGTGTACAGACAAGAGCATAAACTTAAAAGAAGAGGGTTATTGTCTTTGTCTGGCAGCTGCATGTCCAGTTCAGACCCCCACCTCTGAAAGAACAGTGCATGGACACTTCCAACAGCTTTGAAGCGATGCCCTTTCAACCACTGTCTTGGAGAAAGGCCAGCACAGAGGCAAAGTCATCAGCATGGGATGGACAGGCTGATATTTAAACCATCTTCCTTCTGTCCTGAGCTGAAAGCTAAATGTGTTCTCATGTCAAGGCCTTTACTGCACACTGTTAGCAACATCAAGGCTTCAAACCTCTTTCACTATTCCACATTTTAGTCTAAAAAATGGTTTCTGAATGCTTGCAGCATTTTATAAGTTATACATCTATAAATGTTGTTCTTTGAGTTTGATTTTTTAAGCTTTTTAAGAACACAGGGACCATAACTATGAAGTAGCCCGATAGTATGAAGTAGGGCTGGACGATATAGAAAAAAAGATTATCGATAAAAAAAATTCTGCATCAATCGATATCGAAATAAAAAAAAAAAACCCCAGCCATTATCAAATTAAAAAGCTATGTCAGGTGCAGCCCTGGCCATTAAAGCTTTTGCTGAATGACCTAATTATGATAAAGTTCAAACTAAAGCCGTTTTCAGACCTGCATTGCAGAACATGAGCGTTAAAGTTAATCTGCTCTTTAAACGGACTCGTCTTTTTCAAACAAGCCGCTTCCTTGTGGACTTATCGCGTCCCGGCTGCTTTCAGACATCAGGAAATGTTGCGGAAAAGTCAGCACAGCCCCGCTCTCCCTTAAACTCTGTCCGGAACATTTTCTTTTGAGTTCAAACAACGTGCCGCAGCATTTCCGCTCTTGTGACATGTAGACCAGCCGGTAGCTACATGTCCGCTACATCTCCGAGGTAAAAGACCGGTACGCATGTCTGAATGCAGCCTGCTAGCGTTTATGTTACTGAAGCTTCAACGTAGTTCTACACATTTTTTCATGTGGATTTTACAAAGAAAATGATGTTAGACAACATTAAACTAGACAATACAACGGTTGTCATACCATCATTATAAAACTTTATCTACGGAGAAAATATTTACATTTGTGGATGTTTTTGAGCTCGTTTGCAGCCATCTTGCTGGTGATTCACAAATTTGTCTTCAAGACCCATAACGTCACTTTTAGACCTTAAAAATCTGCATTTCTGACTCATTTTGATGTCACACCAACATTCATGTTGCGCATTGTCAAGCCGTCACTGCCCAGAGGCGTCCTGGTGCTCTGAAACTGCACTATGTAACTTTTTCATCCAGGACGCAGTCGTGACGTTGCAGACGACTATTAGTCGCAGTACCGCGTCCCTTACAAGCAAACGGATATGAAGCAGACATGAACACTGCCGGTCTTCTGAACCCCCATCACGTTAACAGTCTCTCAATACTTTTAAACAAGCATGCTGATATCGTGTGATATATCTGGAAAAATTTAGTCCAGGAATCTGCTGTTCATGTAAATGTGGAGGAAGTTTGTACCTCTTCTTCATATTGACGACATTCTTTCCACTTATTCCATCAGCTTTGTTGTAAAAACTAATTGGAACCAGAGATTTTATTCCTTTTCATTTATCTGTTGTTACCGGAGTGTTAACATCTCATTAACCATTTGTTAACACCTGAATACAAATGCGGCATGAAAAAGTTCCCCTTTCTGCCGACTGCCAGCTACTTACCAGCGACGTGTCTGCTGATTCAATGGCACAGAGAAACGCCTGTGTGTCCAGGGGAAACGATTTCAGAGCATAAATGAACCCCCGGAACAAGTTTGGACACCGTGCGTGATGACGTATTCATGGGACAAATCGTTCAGCCAGTGATAGTGCAGTAATAGTGCACCATTACTGCACCACTTCTGGCAGAAACAGGAGGAACTTTTTCATGCCTGCATCTGTACTGTCAAACAAAAGCATTTTCTATGGCAAAAACCACTTAACCCTCCTTGCTTCCAGTAGGGGCCTCGCTAGTGTATGAATGTTCCAGTGGTGGTGGGAGGGGCCGCAGGCGTAAAATGGCTGCCACGCTTCCGTCAGTCTGCCCCAGGGCAGCTGTGGCTACAAACGTAGCTTAACATCACCACGTATGAATGAGGAGTGAGAGAATAATGGATCTACTGTGAAGCTTTGAGCGCGCTACAAGAAAAAGCGCCATATAAATATAATCCATTATTAATATTTTTTAAGCTTGTCCACATATTGTTAGGGCGCATTCAGAAAGCATAGTCCGCGAGTCTCGGTCCATTTGGGGACTGGGTTCAGTTGGGGGTGGGGGTGGTCTTCCGAGATGGTGTTCACGTTGCACTGTTGCTAAAGGAGCCAAACGGGCCAAGAATGAGAATCTCCGGTGGTGCTGCTTTCGGATTCACGTAGGCGAGGACAAGACGCACCAACAAGAAGGTTCTCACAACTTCTGTTTCCTCCTCAAAGCGACATCATTTCTGTACGAGCAGCTGGATATGATTTCATCAGATCACATATCCATTAAAGCTTTTACTTCCTCGTAGCTCCACGTCTGACCACGAGCCATCTTTATATTTACTGCAGTTCCACACGAGTGTTTGTTGTCGTAGCGTTTAGCCACATTGTCCAACGTTTGACCCACAATGACAATGCAGTCTGTAGTCCACTTCCTGTCTTTGGTTCACATGAATCGGAACATGACCTGCGTTTGCAGGCGGACCGAGTCCGGTTGTTTGTTCCGGATCAGAGTCCGTTTGCGCATTCACACCTCCCCTAAACGAAGCGACTTTCCGAGCAAACGGACTCTGATTCCAATCAGAAAAGCTTTGTGAATGCACCCTAAAATATTCCACAGACTGCTGTTTCTAACCACACTGTAAATTGCATTTTGGCATTTTTGTGGTCTTCATGTATTGTTTTATGTCAAATCAACAAGTTTCTGGTATGTTGTTGTTATAAATTAAAATACTTAAACACATCTTAAACACAAAAAACTTTCCATTCAATTCAAAATTTTAAAGCAGCCCTTTAACTTATGTTTTTGCAATAAACACTTCATTTAACACCAAAAATTCACTAACAGCTCAAAATATTATCTGCTGCTTATTCCCTCCCATCTTGTGCGTAACAAAGTAAAATACCTACCTTTGCCTGTTTTATAAATGATTTTTTTTTACAATATTTTTCATCTCCTAAAAAAATGTTGTCTAAATGCAAATAAGATCTGTAAAGAAATGTTTGTGACCCTTCTGTTTCAATGTTTCCCCCATTCTTTGAAAGCCCAATCATGATACTGATGATGATCTTTGAGTTTACATCGCTTTGAAACCATAATTACTGTAAATTGTGCGCAAAATATCTTATTTTCATTTATTTTATTTAAAGCCCTTTGTGTCTACTGTTCAAACTTTCCAGTGGTTTTGTTCTTGATGTGACTGTGTACAGAATAAAACTCTTGCTACTTCCCTCTCAAGTTTGTACATTCTGATTTTGTAAATAAATCAGCCGCACTTTTTTTCATACTTTGGCTTCTTGTGCGACTTATATAAAAATATATACAATTTAACATATTTTTCACCATCAATTCATACTGACATGAGACAAAGAGTAAATATTACCGTCTAATGTCAAAAGAGGGCGTTCTAAGGCTTGTTACGAAAAAAAAAACCCCCAAAAAAAAAAAAACAAATCTGCTCCAAGGGCAAAAATGTTCTTCACACTTTTCGGGGCGTGCGTTCGTGATGCGCGCTTCCGTAGTACAGGCTGAGAAGAACAGCTGCAACCCAGACAACAACAAAAACACAATTTGCAAAACTTTGAACTCACAGGAAATAGTACTTGTTAGTTCATTCATTCTACTTAAAGGTGCCATGACATCAAATTTCACTTTCTGGGGTTTTGGGTGTATAATATGATCTGTTGTGCACTGATGAGGCCATGTGAATGTTTCATTCTATGTAGTTCCATCATTCTATGTAGTTCCATCATTCTACGTAGTTCTATCATTCTACGTAGTTCCATCATTCTACGTAGTTCCATCATTCTACGTAATTCTATCATTCTACGTAGTTCAATCATTCTACATAGTTCTATCATTCTACGTAGTTCCATCATTCTACGTAGTTCTATCATTCTACATAGTTCTATCATTCTACGTAGTTCTATCATTCTACGTAGTTCTATCATTCTACATAGTTCTATCATTCTACGTAGTTCTATCATTCTACATAGTTCTATCATTCTACGTAGTTCTATCATTCTACATAGTTCCATCATTCTACGTAGTTCCATCATTCTACGTAGTTCTATCATTCTACATAGTTCTATCATTCTACGTAGTTCTATCATTCTACATAGTTCCATCATTCTACGTAGTTCTATCATTCTACGTAGTTCTATCATTCTACATAGTTCTATCATTCTACGTAGTTCTATCATTCTACATAGTTCCATCATTCTAAGTAGTTCCATCATTCTACGTAGTTCTATCATTCTACATAGTTCTATCATTCTACGTAGTTCTATCATTCTACATAGTTCCATCATTCTACGTAGTTCCATCATTCTACGTAGTTCTATCATTCTACATAGTTCTATCATTTTACGTAGTTCTATCATTCTACATAGTTCCATCATTCTACGTAGTTCTATCATTCTACATAGTTCCATCA
The DNA here is from genome assembly GCA_023101725.1 of Atherinomorus stipes. Lineage (NCBI taxonomy): Eukaryota > Metazoa > Chordata > Actinopteri > Atheriniformes > Atherinidae > Atherinomorus > Atherinomorus stipes. Next base: position 17,324 of record JALJCO010002167.1, on the reverse strand, counting down.
TTCTACGTAGTTCCATCATTCTACGTAGTTCTATCATTCTACATAGTTCCATCATTCTCCATAGTTCCATCATTCTACGTAGTTCTATCATTCTACGTAGTTCTATCATTCTACGTAATTTAATTGCTCCAATAAGAGCACACTATCAAGTAAACAGCCCCCCATTCTCTCCCTCCTTACGGTCTATGCACTGTCCGCCCCCCCCCCTCCCCCTCCCTGTCTGATTCATCTGCGTGTATGGAGCTAGTAGTAACTTCTGTGCAGTCAGGTCTGGGTTTTCAAACAAATGGATTTAAAAGAAAACTTCTTCAGCAACACTGAGGGAGGGGGCCACAACCTTGTCATTACCTGTAAGTTTATTTATTTTCTAAATGCTGTCTTGTCTGATAAACATTGCTCACTGTCTGAAGTGCCCATGTTGCTAGCAGTTAGCCTTTAGCAAAGTCCGACCGCAGCTTGACCTAGATTCTCCAAATAAGGTCATAGCCAAATAAGGTGTAGCCAATCAAAATGAAGTCAACGTGGTCTCCGGGTAAAGCTACATATCATCACCGGACCCAACTGTATTACTGAGGAAGTGAGGTCTGGCATTTCAAAACAATACCCCGCTGTAAAAAATGCCGTTTTTTTCTTTGGAGTATTTACATATAAAGTAATGCCAACAACATAACTAGTTTTTAAATGCTATGTCATCACTCCTTTAAAGCATTGATGACATTTAGGAGTTTTGCTGCAGATAATGTCTGATATAGAGGCTGCCCCGTCTCCACCATGATACTGGACGTTCACCGAAGGGCAACTCAGCGTAATATCTTCCGAAAGATTCAAAGTGATGCAGAAACTTCACCGGTGAGTAAATGCAGGTATGAACTCATAGAAATGAGGTCCAGGTAAAAAAACAAAGAAACTTATCCTTTAGTTTTGCATCATTTAGGTACTGTTTGCTCAGTTTAACAGGAGGTGATGGAACTCAGGGTTTTTAAAGTGGCTGAGATCAGGGTTTGACCTCCGGCGGTGGGTCGTCATTCCTGGATGGTTGGTGTCAAATGTTTACCATCTGGAAATAATCTGGATTTTTACTGAAGCGTGAAGGCCAACAAATAATCTGTAAATCTGCTCATACCGCTGCAGAGCTGCAAACTGCCAAAAACCCTCTTTTATAGAGATGCTCACACCTGCTGATCCTCAGCTAATCAGAAACACCCGTTTCTGCTTCGCCTCTTAATTCTGGAGGCAGTGAGGGTGGACCTGGTTTCACCAACTGCTTCATTTTTTTTTTCTACAAATGATGAAAGTTTAATATTTCAGGTGCTGTCCGTTTCAGGTTGTTTTCCTCATTTTAAAACCTGTTTCGGGATATCTTTTTAAAAAACGTGGCTGTAATTGTGAGTTAAGAGCAGGAAAGAAAATGTTTGGACGTGCAAAAGGGATATTCTGTAAGTTCTCCTGTTATTTATTCACAAAAATTGATTATTTTGTTCAAAAGGGTTTTTCATTAATCAGTAATCACTCCCATCATCAAACGGAAGTGCTCCTCTAAGCTCTGAATTTGCCGTTCGTATTATTCATACCATGTCGTGTCGCCATGTTTTTACGTTCAGGAGAAGCGTGACAGCAGGAAACCACAGAAACTCACCGGAGAAACCGAAGTTGTCGGCTCAGTTCGAGGTGATGCCTTTGAAAAGTCACCACGCTGCAGTGAGGAGGAACCAGCATTACACTGATGCTGCATTCATGTGCAGTCGGGCAGACGGCCGTCGGTAACAAACCAGATGTCATTTTCATCACAGAAGCCGAGAGAAAGACGTGGGTCAGGGAAAACAATATGACATCACCATGACAACGTATCAGATGTGGACTGAAGTCACTGTAACAGACCATGTCTTCATAGAGGCTGGTGATGCCTTTACATGCAGCGGCTGTCATCTGTCTGCTCGGTTTCACCTGAACGCAGCATGAGAAGTACGACTGAGTAGCTGCAATATGCAATTATTACACAATGTCCATTTAAAGATTTAACGGGAGACACTACAGGCAATCACCTGGTCACTTTTGACAATTTCGTTTTTCTCTCTCCAAGTTTTCTTTCAGACAAGTGTAAAAAAAAAACATCCAAAATAAACATTTTAGGGGTTTATTTAATGATACTTTGTCTGATGAACCCAAATCCCATCAAAATGCAGCTAAAGCTGCCGTTTTCTCAAAGTGGGTTTTTTCTCTTATTCTGGGTAAAAATCTCCACTTCAGGAGCACTTACAGAAACCAAACTTTCACCTTTTTGCTCTCTGACTGTATTCTTAAAGATTTACAGAAGGATTTTTTTCTATATCTCATTCGAATATTTATAGAACATTTCATCCCAAAAATATGCCAAAAATGATTTTTTTTTCTAGTTGTTAAAAGTATTTGAAATTGTGAAATGATCTATAGAGATATCTAAAATCCCCTCTGTAAAAACTTCTGACTTTAATATGTGAACAAAATTCAAAAGAAACTTTGAACCTGCTTTAATGCTGTGTTTAGATTTTTTTGCACTGATGAGGTCATGTGAATGTCCAGAGTGAGGAATCAAAGATTCCTGTTTATGGTCTGTTCATCTTTGTCTCTCTACTCAGAAAACAGTTGAATCAGACAGCAGCTTATCATTCTATAAAGTTCTATCATTCTACTTAGTTCTATCATTCTCGTAGTTCTATCATTCTACGTAGTTCTATCATTCTACGTAGTTCTATCATTCGATGGATTCCATCATTCCACGTGTAGTTCTATCATTCTACGTAGTTTCTATCATTCTATGTAGTTCCATCATTCTACGTAGTTCTATCATTCTCGTAGTTCTATCATTCTACGTATTTGTTACTCCAATAAGTACACTATCAAGTAAGCAGCGCCCTCCCTCTCTTTCTCTAACAGTGTTGCCAGGTGGGAAATATAGAATTATCGTACCAGAGACTCAAAATTATTGTTATTTTGAGGGGAAATTATCGTACACCTGTCATAAGTAAAATAACAGCCCCACTGATGCATGAATTCATTGTCACTCTTGTGTTTAAAAGCGCTCTCAGGCACTCTTGACTTTGCTGCGTCACGAGTACGCAGATAAGGTTAACGGCATCATAATATCAGGTGTAATCTACACAGATGATTTGTATGTACGGTTTATGAAATTTCATATTAATTTTTCATGACATAACTTTAACAGCGACCACCAAAGGGGAGTGAACCTGACTCGCTTGGCATGATGTCACTGATTGACAGATTATTGCAGACCAGTATGTTCTTTAACCACTAAACACAACTTATATTGATGTTCAGTCTTACTTGTGAAAAGTCACTCCCAGTTTGCTGCTTTCGATGCTCGACGATTACAGCAGAAGATGCTTCGCAGCTCTGGCATGCGTTCGTCCACAGCAATTGTTATGAGCTCTGCTTTTCACCGGCTCTCGCGCAGAAACTTGTCCGCTTTACGGGTGCTCACAAGCGGCCTGAGTGTTGCAAGTCACACCGCGTCTCCTGCGGTTGCAAAAAGCAACAGAGGCCAAACTTTTTGCAGGTTTCTAATAGTGTCTGAGTCCCAGACATGAATTCATCCTCACTCAAGTCACTCAGGCACGGTTAACACGCTCCTGTGTTGAAAACACCCGTTAAGCGTTTCTCGCCGAGATATTGCGATTGGGGAAGTTTCGCTCCTGCTACCCAGGAACGACCCCGGAGCTGCTTCAAACCCTTTTGCCCTTCTTATTTTGGACACTAGCTACCAGCTACATTTGGAATTTTCAAGATCGGATGTTCAGAAAGAAAGTTATGAGCTCTGCTTTTTCACCGGCTCTCGCGCAGAAACTTGTCCGCTTTACGGGTGCTCACAAGCGGCCTGAGTGTTGCAAGTCACACCGCGTCTCCTACGGTTGCAAAAAGCAACAGAGGCCAAACTTTTTGCAGGTTTCTAATAGTGTCTGAGTCCCAGACATGAATTCATCCTCACTCAAGTCACTCAGGCACGGTTAACACGCTCCTGTGTTGAAAACGCCCCGTTAAGCGTTTCTCGCCGAGATATTGCGATTGGGGAAGTTTCGCTCCTGCTTCCCAGGAACGACCCCGGAGCTGCTTCAAACCCTTTTGCCCTTCTTATTTTGGACACTAGCTACCAGCTACATTTGGAATTTTCAAGATCGGATGTTCAGAAAGAAAGTTATGAGCTCTGCTTTTTCACCGGCTCTCGCGCAGAAACTTGTCCGCTTTACGGGTGCTCACAAGCGGCCTGAGTGTTGCAAGTCACACCGCGTCTCCTACGGTTGCAAAAAGCAACAGAGGCCAAACTTTTTGCAGGTTTCTAATAGTGTCTGAGTCCCAGACATGAATTCATCCTCACTCAAGTCACTCAGGCACGGTTAACACGCTCCTGTGTTGAAAACGCCCCGTTAAGCGTTTCTCGCCGAGATATTGCGATTGGGGAAGTTTCGCTCCTGCTTCCCAGGAACGACCCCGGAGCTGCTTCCAACCCTTTTGCCCTTCTTATTTTGGACACTAGCTACCAGCTACATTTGGAATTTTCAAGATCGGATGTTCAGAAAGAAAGTTATGAGCTCTGCTTTTTCACCGGCTCTCGCGCAGAAACTTGTCCGCTTTACGGGTGCTCACAAGCGGCCTGAGTGTTGCAAGTCACACCGCGTCTCCTACGGTTGCAAAAAGCAACAGAGGCCAAACTTTTTGCAGGTTTCTAATAGTGTCTGAGTCCCAGACATGAATTCATCCTCACTCAAGTCACTCAGGCACGGTTAACACGCTCCTGTGTTGAAAACGCCCCGTTAAGCGTTTCTCGCCGAGATATTGCGATTGGGGAAGTTTCGCTCCTGCTTCCCAGGAACGACCCCGGAGCTGCTTCCAACCCTTTTGCCCTTCTTATTTTGGACACTAGCTACCAGCTACATTTGGAATTTTCAAGATCGGATGTTCAGAAAGAAAGTTATGAGCTCTGCTTTTTCACCGGCTCTCGCGCAGAAACTTGTCCGCTTTACGGGTGCTCACAAGCGGCCTGAGTGTTGCAAGTCACACCGCGTCTCCTACGGTTGCAAAAAGCAACAGAGGCCAAACTTTTTGCAGGTTTCTAATAGTGTCTGAGTCCCAGACATGAATTCATCCTCACTCAAGTCACTCAGGCACGGTTAACACGCTCCTGTGTTGAAAACGCCCCGTTAAGCGTTTCTCGCCGAGATATTGCGATTGGGGAAGTTTCGCTCCTGCTTCCCAGGAACGACCCCGGAGCTGCTTCCAACCCTTTTGCCCTTCTTATTTTGGACACTAGCTACCAGCTACATTTGGAATTTTCAAGATCGGATGTTCAGAAAGAAAGTTATGAGCTCTGCTTTTTCACCGGCTCTCGCGCAGAAACTTGTCCGCTTTACGGGTGCTCACAAGCGGCCTGAGTGTTGCAAGTCACACCGCGTCTCCTACGGTTGCAAAAAGCAACAGAGGCCAAACTTTTTGCAGGTTTCTAATAGTGTCTGAGTCCCAGACATGAATTCATCCTCACTCAAGTCACTCAGGCACGGTTAACACGCTCCTGTGTTGAAAACGCCCCGTTAAGCGTTTCTCGCCGAGATATTGCGATTGGGGAAGTTTCGCTCCTGCTTCCCAGGAACGACCCCGGAGCTGCTTCCAACCCTTTTGCCCTTCTTATTTTGGACACTAGCTACCAGCTACATTTGGAATTTTCAAGATCGGATGTTCAGAAAGAAAGTTATGAGCTCTGCTTTTTCACCGGCTCTCGCGCAGAAACTTGTCCGCTTTACGGGTGCTCACAAGCGGCCTGAGTGTTGCAAGTCACACCGCGTCTCCTACGGTTGCAAAAAGCAACAGAGGCCAAACTTTTTGCAGGTTTCTAATAGTGTCTGAGTCCCAGACATGAATTCATCCTCACTCAAGTCACTCAGGCACGGTTAACACGCTCCTGTGTTGAAAACGCCCCGTTAAGCGTTTCTCGCCGAGATATTGCGATTGGGGAAGTTTCGCTCCTGCTTCCCAGGAACGACCCCGGAGCTGCTTCCAACCCTTTTGCCCTTCTTATTTTGGACACTAGCTACCAGCTACATTTGGAATTTTCAAGATCGGATGTTCAGAAAGAAAGTTATGAGCTCTGCTTTTTCACCGGCTCTCGCGCAGAAACTTGTCCGCTTTACGGGTGCTCACAAGCGGCCTGAGTGTTGCAAGTCACACCGCGTCTCCTACGGTTGCAAAAAGCAACAGAGGCCAAACTTTTTGCAGGTTTCTAATAGTGTCTGAGTCCCAGACATGAATTCATCCTCACTCAAGTCACTCAGGCACGGTTAACACGCTCCTGTGTTGAAAACGCCCCGTTAAGCGTTTCTCGCCGAGATATTGCGATTGGGGAAGTTTCGCTCCTGCTTCCCAGGAACGACCCCGGAGCTGCTTCCAACCCTTTTGCCCTTCTTATTTTGGACACTAGCTACCAGCTACATTTGGAATTTTCAAGATCGGATGTTCAGAAAGAAAGTTATGAGCTCTGCTTTTTCACCGGCTCTCGCGCAGAAACTTGTCCGCTTTACGGGTGCTCACAAGCGGCCTGAGTGTTGCAAGTCACACCGCGTCTCCTACGGTTGCAAAAAGCAACAGAGGCCAAACTTTTTGCAGGTTTCTAATAGTGTCTGAGTCCCAGACATGAATTCATCCTCACTCAAGTCACTCAGGCACGGTTAACACGCTCCTGTGTTGAAAACGCCCCGTTAAGCGTTTCTCGCCGAGATATTGCGATTGGGGAAGTTTCGCTCCTGCTTCCCAGGAACGACCCCGGAGCTGCTTCCAACCCTTTTGCCCTTCTTATTTTGGACACTAGCTACCAGCTACATTTGGAATTTTCAAGATCGGATGTTCAGAAAGAAAGTTATGAGCTCTGCTTTTTCACCGGCTCTCGCGCAGAAACTTGTCCGCTTTACGGGTGCTCACAAGCGGCCTGAGTGTTGCAAGTCACACCGCGTCTCCTACGGTTGCAAAAAGCAACAGAGGCCAAACTTTTTGCAGGTTTCTAATAGTGTCTGAGTCCCAGACATGAATTCATCCTCACTCAAGTCACTCAGGCACGGTTAACACGCTCCTGTGTTGAAAACGCCCCGTTAAGCGTTTCTCGCCGAGATATTGCGATTGGGGAAGTTTCGCTCCTGCTTCCCAGGAACGACCCCGGAGCTGCTTCCAACCCTTTTGCCCTTCTTATTTTGGACACTAGCTACCAGCTACATTTGGAATTTTCAAGATCGGATGTTCAGAAAGAAAGTTATGAGCTCTGCTTTTTCACCGGCTCTCGCGCAGAAACTTGTCCGCTTTACGGGTGCTCACAAGCGGCCTGAGTGTTGCAAGTCACACCGCGTCTCCTACGGTTGCAAAAAGCAACAGAGGCCAAACTTTTTGCAGGTTTCTAATAGTGTCTGAGTCCCAGACATGAATTCATCCTCACTCAAGTCACTCAGGCACGGTTAACACGCTCCTGTGTTGAAAACGCCCCGTTAAGCGTTTCTCGCCGAGATATTGCGATTGGGGAAGTTTCGCTCCTGCTTCCCAGGAACGACCCCGGAGCTGCTTCCAACCCTTTTGCCCTTCTTATTTTGGACACTAGCTACCAGCTACATTTGGAATTTTCAAGATCGGATGTTCAGAAAGAAAGTTATGAGCTCTGCTTTTTCACCGGCTCTCGCGCAGAAACTTGTCCGCTTTACGGGTGCTCACAAGCGGCCTGAGTGTTGCAAGTCACACCGCGTCTCCTACGGTTGCAAAAAGCAACAGAGGCCAAACTTTTTGCAGGTTTCTAATAGTGTCTGAGTCCCAGACATGAATTCATCCTCACTCAAGTCACTCAGGCACGGTTAACACGCTCCTGTGTTGAAAACGCCCCGTTAAGCGTTTCTCGCCGAGATATTGCGATTGGGGAAGTTTCGCTCCTGCTTCCCAGGAACGACCCCGGAGCTGCTTCCAACCCTTTTGCCCTTCTTATTTTGGACACTAGCTACCAGCTACATTTGGAATTTTCAAGATCGGATGTTCAGAAAGAAAGTTATGAGCTCTGCTTTTTCACCGGCTCTCGCGCAGAAACTTGTCCGCTTTACGGGTGCTCACAAGCGGCCTGAGTGTTGCAAGTCACACCGCGTCTCCTACGGTTGCAAAAAGCAACAGAGGCCAAACTTTTTGCAGGTTTCTAATAGTGTCTGAGTCCCAGACATGAATTCATCCTCACTCAAGTCACTCAGGCACGGTTAACACGCTCCTGTGTTGAAAACGCCCCGTTAAGCGTTTCTCGCCGAGATATTGCGATTGGGGAAGTTTCGCTCCTGCTTCCCAGGAACGACCCCGGAGCTGCTTCCAACCCTTTTGCCCTTCTTATTTTGGACACTAGCTACCAGCTACATTTGGAATTTTCAAGATCGGATGTTCAGAAAGAAAGTTATGAGCTCTGCTTTTTCACCGGCTCTCGCGCAGAAACTTGTCCGCTTTACGGGTGCTCACAAGCGGCCTGAGTGTTGCAAGTCACACCGCGTCTCCTACGGTTGCAAAAAGCAACAGAGGCCAAACTTTTTGCAGGTTTCTAATAGTGTCTGAGTCCCAGACATGAATTCATCCTCACTCAAGTCACTCAGGCACGGTTAACACGCTCCTGTGTTGAAAACGCCCCGTTAAGCGTTTCTCGCCGAGATATTGCGATTGGGGAAGTTTCGCTCCTGCTTCCCAGGAACGACCCCGGAGCTGCTTCCAACCCTTTTGCCCTTCTTATTTTGGACACTAGCTACCAGCTACATTTGGAATTTTCAAGATCGGATGTTCAGAAAGAAAGTTATGAGCTCTGCTTTTTCACCGGCTCTCGCGCAGAAACTTGTCCGCTTTACGGGTGCTCACAAGCGGCCTGAGTGTTGCAAGTCACACCGCGTCTCCTACGGTTGCAAAAAGCAACAGAGGCCAAACTTTTTGCAGGTTTCTAATAGTGTCTGAGTCCCAGACATGAATTCATCCTCACTCAAGTCACTCAGGCACGGTTAACACGCTCCTGTGTTGAAAACGCCCCGTTAAGCGTTTCTCGCCGAGATATTGCGATTGGGGAAGTTTCGCTCCTGCTTCCCAGGAACGACCCCGGAGCTGCTTCCAACCCTTTTGCCCTTCTTATTTTGGACACTAGCTACCAGCTACATTTGGAATTTTCAAGATCGGATGTTCAGAAAGAAAGTTATGAGCTCTGCTTTTTCACCGGCTCTCGCGCAGAAACTTGTCCGCTTTACGGGTGCTCACAAGCGGCCTGAGTGTTGCAAGTCACACCGCGTCTCCTACGGTTGCAAAAAGCAACAGAGGCCAAACTTTTTGCAGGTTTCTAATAGTGTCTGAGTCCCAGACATGAATTCATCCTCACTCAAGTCACTCAGGCACGGTTAACACGCTCCTGTGTTGAAAACGCCCCGTTAAGCGTTTCTCGCCGAGATATTGCGATTGGGGAAGTTTCGCTCCTGCTTCCCAGGAACGACCCCGGAGCTGCTTCCAACCCTTTTGCCCTTCTTATTTTGGACACTAGCTACCAGCTACATTTGGAATTTTCAAGATCGGATGTTCAGAAAGAAAGTTATGAGCTCTGCTTTTTCACCGGCTCTCGCGCAGAAACTTGTCCGCTTTACGGGTGCTCACAAGCGGCCTGAGTGTTGCAAGTCACACCGCGTCTCCTACGGTTGCAAAAAGCAACAGAGGCCAAACTTTTTGCAGGTTTCTAATAGTGTCTGAGTCCCAGACATGAATTCATCCTCACTCAAGTCACTCAGGCACGGTTAACACGCTCCTGTGTTGAAAACGCCCCGTTAAGCGTTTCTCGCCGAGATATTGCGATTGGGGAAGTTTCGCTCCTGCTTCCCAGGAACGACCCCGGAGCTGCTTCCAACCCTTTTGCCCTTCTTATTTTGGACACTAGCTACCAGCTACATTTGGAATTTTCAAGATCGGATGTTCAGAAAGAAAGTTCTGAGCTCTGCTTTTTCACCGGCTCTCGCGCAGAAACTTGTCCGCTTTACGGGTGCTCACAAGCGGCCTGAGTGTTGCAAGTCACACCGCGTCTCCTACGGTTGCAAAAAGCAACAGAGGCCAAACCTTTTGCAGGTTTCTAATAGTGTCTGAGTCCCAGACATGAATTCATCCTCACTCAAGTCACTCAGGCACGGTTAACACGCTCCTGTGTTGAAAACGCCCCGTTAAGCGTTTCTCGCCGAGATATTGCGATTGGGGAAGTTTCGCTCCTGCTTCCCAGGAACGACCCCGGAGCTGCTTCCAACCCTTTTGCCCTTCTTATTTTGGACACTAGCTACCAGCTACATTTGGAATTTTCAAGATCGGATGTTCAGAAAGAAAGTTATGAGCTCTGCTTTTTCACCGGCTCTCGCGCAGAAACTTGTCCGCTTTACGGGTGCTCACAAGCGGCCTGAGTGTTGCAAGTCACAGCGCGTCTCCTACGGTTGCAAAAAGCAACAGAGGCCAAACTTTTTGCAGGTTTCTAATAGTGTCTGAGTCCCAGACATGAATTCATCCTCACTCAAGTCACTCAGGCACGGTTAACACGCTCCTGTGTTGAAAACGCCCCGTTAAGCGTTTCTCGCCGAGATATTGCGATTGGGGAAGTTTCGCTCCTGCTTCCCAGGAACGACCCCGGAGCTGCTTCCAACCCTTTTGCCCTTCTTATTTTGGACACTAGCTACCAGCTACATTTGGAATTTTCAAGATCGGATGTTCAGAAAGAAAGTTATGAGCTCTGCTTTTTCACCGGCTCTCGCGCAGAAACTTGTCCGCTTTACGGGTGCTCACAAGCGGCCTGAGTGTTGCAAGTCACACCGCGTCTCCTACGGTTGCAAAAAGCAACAGAGGCCAAACTTTTTGCAGGTTTCTAATAGTGTCTGAGTCCCAGACATGAATTCATCCTCACTCAAGTCACTCAGGCACGGTTAACACGCTCCTGTGTTGAAAACGCCCCGTTAAGCGTTTCTCGCCGAGATATTGCGATTGGGGAAGTTTCGCTCCTGCTTCCCAGGAACGACCCCGGAGCTGCTTCCAACCCTTTTGCCCTTCTTATTTTGGACACTAGCTACCAGCTACATTTGGAATTTTCAAGATCGGATGTTCAGAAAGAAAGTTATGAGCTCTGCTTTTTCACCGGCTCTCGCGCAGAAACTTGTCCGCTTTACGGGTGCTCACAAGCGGCCTGAGTGTTGCAAGTCACACCGCGTCTCCTACGGTTGCAAAAAGCAACAGAGGCCAAACTTTTTGCAGGTTTCTAATAGTGTCTGAGTCCCAGACATGAATTCATCCTCACTCAAGTCACTCAGGCACGGTTAACACGCTCCTGTGTTGAAAACGCCCCGTTAAGCGTTTCTCGCCGAGATATTGCGATTGGGGAAGTTTCGCTCCTGCTTCCCAGGAACGACCCCGGAGCTGCTTCCAACCCTTTTGCCCTTCTTATTTTGGACACTAGCTACCAGCTACATTTGGAATTTTCAAGATCGGATGTTCAGAAAGAAAGTTATGAGCTCTGCTTTTTCACCGGCTCTCGCGCAGAAACTTGTCCGCTTTGCGGGTGCTCACAAGCGGCCTGAGTGTTGCAAGTCACACCGCGTCTCCTACGGTTGCAAAAAGCAACAGAGGCCAAACTTTTTGCAGGTTTCTAATAGTGTCTGAGTCCCAGACATGAATTCATCCTCACTCAAGTCACTCAGGCACGGTTAACACGCTCCTGTGTTGAAAACGCCCCGTTAAGCGTTTCTCGCCGAGATATTGCGATTGGGGAAGTTTCGCTCCTGCTTCCCAGGAACGACCCCGGAGCTGCTTCCAACCCTTTTGCCCTTCTTATTTTGGACACTAGCTACCAGCTACATTTGGAATTTTCAAGATCGGATGTTCAGAAAGAAAGTTATGAGCTCTGCTTTTTCACCGGCTCTCGCGCAGAAACTTGTCCGCTTTACGGGTGCTCACAAGCGGCCTGAGTGTTGCAAGTCACAGCGCGTCTCCTACGGTTGCAAAAAGCAACAGAGGCCAAACTTTTTGCAGGTTTCTAATAGTGTCTGAGTCCCAGACATGAATTCATCCTCACTCAAGTCACTCAGGCACGGTTAACACGCTCCTGTGTTGAAAACGCCCCGTTAAGCGTTTCTCGCCGAGATATTGCGATTGGGGAAGTTTCGCTCCTGCTTCCCAGGAACGACCCCGGAGCTGCTTCCAACCCTTTTGCCCTTCTTATTTTGGACACTAGCTACCAGCTACATTTGGAATTTTCAAGATCGGATGTTCAGAAAGAAAGTTATGAGCTCTGCTTTTTCACCGGCTCTCGCGCAGAAACTTGTCCGCTTTACGGGTGCTCACAAGCGGCCTGAGTGTTGCAAGTCACACCGCGTCTCCTACGGTTGCAAAAAGCAACAGAGGCCAAACTTTTTGCAGGTTTCTAATAGTGTCTGAGTCCCAGACATGAATTCATCCTCACTCAAGTCACTCAGGCACGGTTAACACGCTCCTGTGTTGAAAACGCCCCGTTAAGCGTTTCTCGCCGAGATATTGCGATTGGGGAAGTTTCGCTCCTGCTTCCCAGGAACGACCCCGGAGCTGCTTCCAACCCTTTTGCCCTTCTTATTTTGGACACTAGCTACCAGCTACATTTGGAATTTTCAAGATCGGATGTTCAGAAAGAAAGTTATGAGCTCTGCTTTTTCACCGGCTCTCGCGCAGAAACTTGTCCGCTTTACGGGTGCTCACAAGCGGCCTGAGTGTTGCAAGTCACACCGCGTCTCCTACGGTTGCAAAAAGCAACAGAGGCCAAACTTTTTGCAGGTTTCTAATAGTGTCTGAGTCCCAGACATGAATTCATCCTCACTCAAGTCACTCAGGCACGGTTAACACGCTCCTGTGTTGAAAACGCCCCGTTAAGCGTTTCTCGCCGAGATATTGCGATTGGGGAAGTTTCGCTCCTGCTTCCCAGGAACGACCCCGGAGCTGCTTCCAACCCTTTTGCCCTTCTTATTTTGGACACTAGCTACCAGCTACATTTGGAATTTTCAAGATCGGATGTTCAGAAAGAAAGTTATGAGCTCTGCTTTTTCACCGGCTCTCGCGCAGAAACTTGTCCGCTTTACGGGTGCTCACAAGCGGCCTGAGTGTTGCAAGTCACACCGCGTCTCCTACGGTTGCAAAAAGCAACAGAGGCCAAACTTTTTGCAGGTTTCTAATAGTGTCTGAGTCCCAGACATGAATTCATCCTCACTCAAGTCACTCAGGCACGGTTAACACGCTCCTGTGTTGAAAACGCCCCGTTAAGCGTTTCTCGCCGAGATATTGCGATTGGGGAAGTTTCGCTCCTGCTTCCCAGGAACGACCCCGGAGCTGCTTCCAACCCTTTTGCCCTTCTTATTTTGGACACTAGCTACCAGCTACATTTGGAATTTTCAAGATCGGATGTTCAGAAAGAAAGTTATGAGCTCTGCTTTTTCACCGGCTCTCGCGCAGAAACTTGTCCGCTTTACGGGTGCTCACAAGCGGCCTGAGTGTTGCAAGTCACACCGCGTCTCCTACGGTTGCAAAAAGCAACAGAGGCCAAACTTTTTGCAGGTTTCTAATAGTGTCTGAGTCCCAGACATGAATTCATCCTCACTCAAGTCACTCAGGCACGGTTAACACGCTCCTGTGTTGAAAACGCCCCGTTAAGCGTTTCTCGCCGAGATATTGCGATTGGGGAAGTTTCGCTCCTGCTTCCCAGGAACGACCCCGGAGCTGCTTCCAACCCTTTTGCCCTTCTTATTTTGGACACTAGCTACCAGCTACATTTGGAATTTTCAAGATCGGATGTTCAGAAAGAAAGTTATGAGCTCTGCTTTTTCACCGGCTCTCGCGCAGAAACTTGTCCGCTTTGCGGGTGCTCACAAGCGGCCTGAGTGTTGCAAGTCACACCGCGTCTCCTACGGTTGCAAAAAGCAACAGAGGCCAAACTTTTTGCAGGTTTCTAATAGTGTCTGAGTCCCAGACATGAATTCATCCTCACTCAAGTCACTCAGGCACGGTTAACACGCTCCTGTGTTGAAAACGCCCCGTTAAGCGTTTCTCGCCGAGATATTGCGATTGGGGAAGTTTCGCTCCTGCTTCCCAGGAACGACCCCGGAGCTGCTTCCAACCCTTTTGCCCTTCTTATTTTGGACACTAGCTACCAGCTACATTTGGAATTTTCAAGATCGGATGTTCAGAAAGAAAGTTATGAGCTCTGCTTTTTCACCGGCTCTCGCGCAGAAACTTGTCCGCTTTACGGGTGCTCACAAGCGGCCTGAGTGTTGCAAGTCACAGCGCGTCTCCTACGGTTGCAAAAAGCAACAGAGGCCAAACTTTTTGCAGGTTTCTAATAGTGTCTGAGTCCCAGACATGAATTCATCCTCACTCAAGTCACTCAGGCACGGTTAACACGCTCCTGTGTTGAAAACGCCCCGTTAAGCGTTTCTCGCCGAGATATTGCGATTGGGGAAGTTTCGCTCCTGCTTCCCAGGAACGACCCCGGAGCTGCTTCCAACCCTTTTGCCCTTCTTATTTTGGACACTAGCTACCAGCTACATTTGGAATTTTCAAGATCGGATGTTCAGAAAGAAAGTTATGAGCTCTGCTTTTTCACCGGCTCTCGCGCAGAAACTTGTCCGCTTTACGGGTGCTCACAAGCGGCCTGAGTGTTGCAAGTCACACCGCGTCTCCTACGGTTGCAAAAAGCAACAGAGGCCAAACTTTTTGCAGGTTTCTAATAGTGTCTGAGTCCCAGACATGAATTCATCCTCACTCAAGTCACTCAGGCACGGTTAACACGCTCCTGTGTTGAAAACGCCCCGTTAAGCGTTTCTCGCCGAGATATTGCGATTGGGGAAGTTTCGCTCCTGCTTCCCAGGAACGACCCCGGAGCTGCTTCCAACCCTTTTGCCCTTCTTATTTTGGACACTAGCTACCAGCTACATTTGGAATTTTCAAGATCGGATGTTCAGAAAGAAAGTTATGAGCTCTGCTTTTTCACCGGCTCTCGCGCAGAAACTTGTCCGCTTTGCGGGTGCTCACAAGCGGCCTGAGTGTTGCAAGTCACACCGCGTCTCCTACGGTTGCAAAAAGCAACAGAGGCCAAACTTTTTGCAGGTTTCTAATAGTGTCTGAGTCCCAGACATGAATTCATCCTCACTCAAGTCACTCAGGCACGGTTAACACGCTCCTGTGTTGAAAACGCCCCGTTAAGCGTTTCTCGCCGAGATATTGCGATTGGGGAAGTTTCGCTCCTGCTTCCCAGGAACGACCCCGGAGCTGCTTCCAACCCTTTTGCCCTTCTTATTTTGGACACTAGCTACCAGCTACATTTGGAATTTTCAAGATCGGATGTTCAGAAAGAAAGTTATGAGCTCTGCTTTTTCACCGGCTCTCGCGCAGAAACTTGTCCGCTTTACGGGTGCTCACAAGCGGCCTGAGTGTTGCAAGTCACACCGCGTCTCCTACGGTTGCAAAAAGCAACAGAGGCCAAACTTTTTGCAGGTTTCTAATAGTGTCTGAGTCCCAGACATGAATTCATCCTCACTCAAGTCACTCAGGCACGGTTAACACGCTCCTGTGTTGAAAACGCCCCGTTAAGCGTTTCTCGCCGAGATATTGCGATTGGGGAAGTTTCGCTCCTGCTTCCCAGGAACGACCCCGGAGCTGCTTCCAACCCTTTTGCCCTTCTTATTTTGGACACTAGCTACCAGCTACATTTGGAATTTTCAAGATCGGATGTTCAGAAAGAAAGTTATGAGCTCTGCTTTTTCACCGGCTCTCGCGCAGAAACTTGTCCGCTTTACGGGTGCTCACAAGCGGCCTGAGTGTTGCAAGTCACACCGCGTCTCCTACGGTTGCAAAAAGCAACAGAGGCCAAACTTTTTGCAGGTTTCTAATAGTGTCTGAGTCCCAGACATGAATTCATCCTCACTCAAGTCACTCAGGCACGGTTAACACGCTCCTGTGTTGAAAACGCCCCGTTAAGCGTTTCTCGCCGAGATATTGCGATTGGGGAAGTTTCGCTCCTGCTTCCCAGGAACGACCCCGGAGCTGCTTCCAACCCTTTTGCCCTTCTTATTTTGGACACTAGCTACCAGCTACATTTGGAATTTTCAAGATCGGATGTTCAGAAAGAAAGTTATGAGCTCTGCTTTTTCACCGGCTCTCGCGCAGAAACTTGTCCGCTTTACGGGTGCTCACAAGCGGCCTGAGTGTTGCAAGTCACACCGCGTCTCCTACGGTTGCAAAAAGCAACAGAGGCCAAACTTTTTGCAGGTTTCTAATAGTGTCTGAGTCCCAGACATGAATTCATCCTCACTCAAGTCACTCAGGCACGGTTAACACGCTCCTGTGTTGAAAACGCCCCGTTAAGCGTTTCTCGCCGAGATATTGCGATTGGGGAAGTTTCGCTCCTGCTTCCCAGGAACGACCCCGGAGCTGCTTCCAACCCTTTTTGCCCTTCTTATTTTGGACACTAGCTACCAGCTACATTTGGAATTTTCAAGATCGGATGTTCAGAAAGAAAGTTATGAGCTCTGCTTTTTCACCGGCTCTCGCGCAGAAACTTGTCCGCTTTACGGGTGCTCACAAGCGGCCTGAGTGTTGCAAGTCACAGCGCGTCTCCTACGGTTGCAAAAAGCAACAGAGGCCAAACTTTTTGCAGGTTTCTAATAGTGTCTGAGTCCCAGACATGAATTCATCCTCACTCAAGTCACTCAGGCACGGTTAACACGCTCCTGTGTTGAAAACGCCCCGTTAAGCGTTTCTCGCCGAGATATTGCGATTGGGGAAGTTTCGCTCCTGCTTCCCAGGAACGACCCCGGAGCTGCTTCCAACCCTTTTGCCCTTCTTATTTTGGACACTAGCTACCAGCTACATTTGGAATTTTCAAGTTCGGATGTGAAGAAAAAAAAAAATAATCTCTGCTTTTCCACCGCCCCTCGCGCAGAAACTTGCCCTCTTTGGGGGCGCTCAACAGCCGCCTGAGTGTTGCAAAACACCCCGCGTCTCCTACGGTTGCAAAAAAAAACAGAGGCCAAATTTTTGCAGGTTTCTAATAGTGTCTGAGTCCCAGACATGAATTCATCCTCACTCAAGTCACTCAGGCACGGTTAACACGCTCCTGTGTTGAAAACGCCCCGTTAAGCGTTTCTCGCCGAGATATTGCGATTGGGGAAGTTTCGCTCCTGCTTCCCAGGAACGACCCCGGAGCTGCTTCCAACCCTTTTGCCCTTCTTATTTTGGACACTAGCTACCAGCTACATTTGGAATTTTCA
>JALJCO010002163.1:0-36927 GCA_023101725.1 Atherinomorus stipes | reverse complement strand
GCGCTGCTAGGTGGCTGCAGTTTGTGTCACCCATTTCATAGCTTTTGTGTTTTTTTTTTCAAATATAGTTGTCTTTTTATTGACATTACTTGTCGATTAGGTTTTTCACCCAGTATTTTTCATGCTATATTTTACCCGCATACAATTTAGGAGATTTTTCTTCATATTTTTGGTTTTTTTTGATTGCATCTTATGCTATGATGTATCCATGGGAACGGAAAAATTGTTTCCCACAGAGATCAACTGTTAAAACTCTCCAAAATCAAGACTACGAAAGTAAAATACAACACATCAAATCCCAGTGAAGGTAAAGAGAAAGAGAAGAGGATGTAGCCCAGGGCTAAGGCAGAGAGAAAAACGGTCCAGATTTAAACTGTTTTTTCCAACTGCGTGATGGGTAACATGAGATCACGAGCTAACAATAATGACGAGCTTGAAGTGCTAACAAGGTCTCAGAAGGAGTACAGAGAGTGCAGTATTATGTAGCCACCATACATGGCCGCAAGAACACATCCCGAACTGTAATGTGTCTGGACACAGACGAAGATGGTCCGTGCAGACCAAATAAACAGCTCAGTGGAGCAGGGTGAGCGAAATTAAAGTGCAGGTCAATCAGCGTGGTACCATCCAGGACACATCACTGTCAAGGAGAGATCTGCATGGTGACAGATGAAACTGTTAGCTGTGAGTTTCACCCATATTATTTACCCAGAGAGTTTGCCTGTGTTATTCTGGTAGCTGTTTATAAACTAAGCCAGGTACCGCACCAGAGACAGTCTGTGATGTCATCAGCTCCATCGTGGCTAAACTACAAACACAGCATCCAAACTCATTCATGGCGATCTCTGGAGACTTCAACAACGCCTCCCTCTCTGCTACGTTACCAACTTTCCAGCAGTTTGTCAGCTGTTCCACCAGAGAAAATAAGATGTTGGACTTATTTTATGCAAATACTAAGAATGCATACAGCTCTTCTGCCCTGCCTCCTTTAGGAAGATCAGATCATAATCTGGTTCTTCTCACCTCCACCTACAAGCCCATCGTTCAGCAGCAACCAGTCATTAGGAGGACGATTAAAACCTGGTCTACTGATGCTGAAGATGCTCTGAGAGGGTGCTTTGAGGCCACAGACTGGAATGTCCTCTGTGAACCTCATGGAGATGAAATCAACAGCATGACTGAGTGTGTGACAGATTACATAAACTTCTGTGTGGACAGCATCGTTCCAACAAGAACAGTGAGGTGCTTCCCCAACAACAAACCCTGGATCACCAGTGACCTGAAAAAGCTGCTGAACATCAAAAAGAAAGCTTTCAGGGATGGAGACAGGGAGTTACTGAAGACCACACAAAAACAACTGAAAACACAGACTAAGAAGTGCAAGGAGGACGACAGGAAGAAGTTGGAGAGCAGCTCCAGCAGAACAACGTGAGGGATGTGTGGTCGGGAATGAAGAAGATCACTGGCTTTAAGTTAAAGGGGGACCAGACTGATGGAGGTCTGGACAGAGCTAACAAACTGAACATGTTCTTCAATAGGTTCAGTTCCCCCCTGCCGACAACCCAACACACCACACACCCTCCATGAGCCCACAGCTTTCCTGTCCCACCTCCACTCTGTCACCCTGCACCTCAGTCATGGACCTGAACACAGCCTCATCTCCCTCCCACATCAGGACATCCTGAGACCTCCCTCTGTCTCCACCTCCAGCCTGACTGTCTCCTGTGACCAGGTCAAGAAACAACTAGAGAAACTGAACCGGAACAAGGCTGCAGGTCCAGATGGTGTCAGTCCCAGAGTTCTCAAGACCTGTTCAGAACAACTATGTACGGTTCTCCAGCACCTTTTTAACACCAGCCTGAGACAGAACAGAGTTCCTGTGCTGTGGAAAACATCCTGTCTTGTTCCAGTCCCTAAAACCTCAACCAGCTGAACCAAATGACTACAGACCAGTTGCCCTGACATCTCACATCATGAAAGTCCTGAGAGACTCTTACTGGCTCACCTCAACAAGCAAGTGAACACCTTTCAGGACCCATTACAGTTCGCATATCGTAATGGGCTTGGGGTTGAAGACGCCATCATCTTATTGCTTCAGAGAGCCCACTCTCATCTGGACCAGTCAGGCAGCACTTTGAGGGTCATGTTCTTTTGATTTTTCAAGTGCATTTAATACTATTCAGCCTGCTTTGCTATGTGAGAAGCTCCATAACTTCCAGGTGGATCCTCCACAACCACCTGGATTTACGACTACCTAACAAATAGACCACAGTTTGACATTTTGTGAGACTGAAAGGTTGTGTGTCTGAGATGGTGATCAGCAGCACTGAGCACCACAAGGAACTGTACTCTCACCATTCCTCTTTACACTGTACACCTCAGACTTCCAGTACAACTCTGAGTCCTGTCATCTGCAGAAATACTCTGATGACTCTGCAGTTGTGGGGGTGTATTAGTGATGGACAAGAAGCCGAGTACAGGGAACTGGTCAATCAGTTTGTGAAATGGTAACAATCAGCTCATCTTAAATACCAGCAAGACTAAATAGATGATTGTTGACTTCAGGAGGAGCAAGAATAAGCAGCATAGTCCTGTCTACATCCTGGGAGAGGGAGGTGGTGGAGAACTACAAATACCTTGGAGTTCAGCTGGACAACAGACTCGATTGGAAATGCAACAGTGACTACGTCTACAAGAAAGGTCAGAGCAGACTCTACTTCTTAAGGAAGCTGAGATCATTCAACGTCTGCACCAAGATGTTGCAGATCTTCTACAAGTCTGTTGTGGAAAGTGCAATTAGCGTTGCAGCATCTGCTGGGGAAGCAGCATCAGAACCAGAGACTTGAAGAAACTAAACAAGCTGATCACGAAAGCTGGTTCTGTGCTGGGAATAACTCTGGAGCCGCTGGAGATGATCGTTAAGAAGAGAATGCTGCACAAGCTGATGAAGATGATGAAGGACACTTCCCATCCTCTTCACAACACGGTGAAGAATCAACAGAGTGTGTTCAGTGGGAGGCTGCGTCAGGTTCGCTGTAGGACGGAGAGATACAGAAATTCATTCCTACCAGCAGTCATCACCCTAAAGAACAAGACTGACTGACCGACTGACATTATCATTATTATTTTCAATGTTATATTGTTAAAAACAAAACAAAACAAAAAAAGAGAGCTTTTTTACATTGTCGAATTTCCCTTCTGGATAAATAAAGTATTTTTCATTCATTCATTTCATTACTTGGGTTGTTGCCGACATCTGGTAAAAATTTCATGTCGATAGCTCTAATAGAAGTATATTTTCTGAGAAAAATGTTGACGTGTTCCATACTTTTTTTTCCCCACTGTGTGTTTTCATATGTGTGTGATATTTGCATGCACGTTTGGAGGTACATACATATGTTTAGATGTGCATGTGTGCAAAGGTGTAAGCATTAAAGGTGCAACGATACAAAAAATTGGTTCGGTTCAATACTTTAGTGTCATGGTTCAATATTTTTTTCAACACAAAAATATCCATTTTTATGGCTTTTTAACCCAATGTTCTTTGGTCCACAATGACTTACCATCGGGATCATACTCAACGTGAAAACCAAAGAAATTCCAAATTCCCGATCTGATTGTAGTCCAACGCAGATCCATTTAGTTTTCAACACAGAGCTCATCGTCAGAACACAGGCTGATAAAATAAATGAAAAAGTCTGTATTGTTCGATATTCGATACACGGTGCTCATGGTTCGATAGACACCTGTACTGAACAGTTCAATACGAATACATGTATTGTTGTAACCCTAGTGCGCATTTATATATATTGTTTGTATATACAGGTATGTGTAATAATAATAAAATGTACACAAGTAATGATTATTTACTTGGTGATTTTAATTTATTTGGAAAAAGTAAAACAAAATAAAGTTGGGTTTGTTTTTTTGTTGTTTTTATTTTTCTTTGTTTTTCTTTTCATAAGCACTTATATTGTTTGCTTTTTTGTAGTTTTCTCTTTCTTTAATGTTTAATTTTTCATGAATTTTTAAAATCTTTTTTGTATATTTTTTGGGGAAGTGCTAATTATAAGTCTTAATTGGCTTTTTATTTTAACTTCTCCAGGACTTATTATTCATGTTTCATAGTTGTCTTTTGTTATTGTCTTTTTGTGTGCAAATAAACAAGAAACAAAACAAGTACATGAGACGAACTGTGTGAGGGTCACATCTCATTGGCCTGTTTATTTTGCTTATTACATTTTTTGCTTTTTTAATATTTAAAAGTACAGTGTGTAAAAAATCAAAGGTCCGTGGCAGAAAAATGTGATACATAATTCAAAACTGTTTCTACTGATGTGTAATCGCTGCACTAGAATAGCTGTTATGTGTTTATTTTCTTAGAATGAGTCATTTATATCTACTTGCTGGGGGTACACATATAGAAGCTGCCATATTTGTTCCACAATTTTTACTACGGTGTCCCTGAATGGACAAAACAATGTGTGTGAAGTGAGAACCCTCTGAATTTTAAAACTGCTGTACCAGCTCTGTTTAAGGGGAGTTAGAGACTGTTTTGGATCAGTAATGCCTTAAAGGTATAGTCTGACGTTCCCCCCCTGAAAATAAACGTTAGACTTGTGCAAGTGGAAATCCGTCTCAAACTGCGCCTTTGGGCCTCTACTTGCGTGCCGTGGCGCGTTTGAATGCATCTCTCTCTCCCCCTGCCTGTAATTTGCTCTTTAGCTTTGTTTTCTTGTGTTCTGGACGTTTCTGGGTGGAGATTTCTGTTTATATCGGCAGCCAATGACAGAGCTAAGAGCATGACGCTGTGTGGAAATAAGCTCATGATTGGAGCAGACGCCAGTCACTCAAACTCTCAAAGGAAAAAGAAAGAAAGAAAGGAAACACCGTGGATGCGCCAAAGAAAAGGTAAGAGCTTCAGATAATGCAGTTTGGAAAACCAGGGTTAATCATAGTTTGGCTTGTACCCACTTCTGAGCTCTGAAGGAGAAGCTTGAAGTTGAATAGGTTAGCTAGAACGAGGCAGCCATTAGCCTGAGAGGGAGGAGCGCTAAGTTTGAAGACTGTTGTTTGCAAACAGAAACGCTGGAGGGGCTTCGGACTCTACCTTTAAAAAACATAAAAAGTAGTGACTCATTATTCAGTCATAGCTACATCTGAGACCACTGGATCCACTCACAGATGAAAAAATCTTTATGTCTGGGAGAGTTATGGCCACTAAGGCCACCATACATTCACAACAGTGCTGGAATATGAAGTCATTTGAAAGAAAACATCTTTTCTTTCAAATACCCATCTTTACCACTAGATGTCAGTAATTCTTCCATACTGTACCTTTAAATATGTAAGGGATAATGTATGTAACGCAGGTCGTTATTGGGAAATGCTGACCGACACGGCGAATGCAGACCCCGATGCAAATTAGGGTCTTCAATTTTTTTGTGAGGGTCAAATAGCTTTCTGATGTTTTACGCTCAGATTAAAATAGTTCCTCACAGTCGAGGCCAGGTCGGGGAACTTGTTGCTTAGCAATGTTTGTTATAGGGACGGGCACAATTAATCAATGATCAATAATTGATCGTTAAGAATTTTTTCGATCACTTAATTTTTTTCGATCATCCAATGGTGTTATTAAACAGAGTTCATTCATGTAGTGTACGTCTTGGAGCGCTGTAATAAATGTCACAACGTGGCGGTAATAAAACATCCTACCAGCGGGGGGGGGGGCGATGTAGCTTAAAGACAGCAGAGAAAACCGCCTGCGAGCTGCCGTCTTCCCTGTCAAAGCAGCTGAAGAAGACTCGTCTAAACTAGCCTGGTACACCAGCCTGACTAGCGCCATGTATGAGATACACGGCAAGTCAGTCTGGGCTCCCTCAATTGGAGAATGATTTCACTCCGGTAAAAACTTGACCGGACCAATCACAGCGCAGCAGTAGAATTATTAACAGATGAACGTTGAACTCCTCCGACGTCTCCACCGCTGTTTCTGCTCTGTTTTGGTGCGTAACTAACAGCTTCCGGGTCATAGTCACATGACGTGCGACACAAACACTTTCTCATATTAGTAGTTCAGTAATAAACAATGCTGACATGTAACAGAGTATTTATAATAACAAAACCAAACATTCTATGTTAACATACACAAGAAAACTACATTAAATAGAGAGAGAAAAACAACGTGTAAACGCTGACTTCCAGCGTCGCCATAGAAACGTAGCAACAGAGTGCCTAGCTACGCCAGCTACAGTCACTGCTGATTGGTTCTCTCTGGTCCACTTTCCTCCTGTTAGTCCCGCCTCTCGTCTCGCATTGGAAATCAGTCTCCAACGGAGGGAATCCAGACTGACTTGCCGTGTATCTCATACATGACGTTAGTCAGGCTGGTGTACCAGGCTACGTCTCAACCAACATGAAGCGAGCACAGCGGATGGCGAAGAGCCAATATCCAACTTGAAACCAACTTCATCGCGGTGAAGTCTGGTGTGGGACCATTTTGCGTTAGAAAATGACTCCTC
Organism: Atherinomorus stipes; assembly: GCA_023101725.1. NCBI lineage: Eukaryota > Metazoa > Chordata > Actinopteri > Atheriniformes > Atherinidae > Atherinomorus > Atherinomorus stipes. The sequence continues at coordinate 30,406 of JALJCO010002163.1, read as the reverse complement.
ACATTGTAAATACTGCGACACGTTTTATAAAAACAACTGGACAACAACTCCCAACAACTCCCATTTAAAAAAAGCACTCATCTGACCGAGATTAAAGGTTATGAATCCTGCCTTCAACCACTGTTGCCTCGGTCTGAACCCGGAATAACTGTGATGCAAAGCGGGCAGACAAAATCACAGAGGGAATCTGCAACATATCCACGAAAATCATTTTACAGAAGTGTCGTCAGTGGGAAAGGTTTTCCCAGATTTGATTAATTTACTTGAACCAGTCTATCAGCTTCCTTCACAGCGCATCATTGAAACTCAAGAAGCAAGAGCAGGAGCTGCTAAACAAGTTAGCAACAGCAGCTAGTGTTGCCATAACAACAGAGAGCTGCCTCACCATCACATGTCACCACTGCCGACCTGCTCGCAGAGATGATGATTGAGGCTGTAGAGCAGTGGGGAGGTGAAATTAATACATATTTGAGAAAAAAACATTCTGCCTGTGGTATGTGGAATCATTTTTAACATGCATTTCTTAATGATTAATCGATAATTTATCATTAATTCTCCTGTCGATCGATCAAAAAGATGATCGCTAATGCCCATCCCTAGTTTGTTAGTTGTGTTAGCACCGGCTATTCTGGTATGTTGAACTGGACATTTCCTCCTCTGCCATTAGCTGTATGTGTCTTACCACTGGTCTTCTTTTTTGTCTTTTTCGTTTTGGGGAGGGTGAATCCTTAAACTCAGCCTGAACCCAGCGCTCAAAATCTCCACTCTTGCCGAAGATGTTCAAATTAATTGGGAAGTCATCCATTTTTGGTCACGAGGTGTCGCTAAGTGCTCGCTTGCTGTTTTCTGGGGGTTTTTTTGTTTGTTTGTTTGCCATTTAGTGACCGGACTACTTGCGATGCGGAGGGATATAAGGATCACTGTAAGATCACAGATCCGTTGCCATTGACAGCGGTCATTATTTTACTATAATGACCACTGTTGGGAACGTTGGGAAAACCCATTCAAGTCAACGGAGCATTCGGTATTCTAAAGAGCCGTATAATAACTTTTGTTAATGTATATATTTTCAGGACCCCAGGAACATGAAGCTAGTAGCATGTAGCTAATGATAATCCTTTCAATAAACTAAACTTTGATGGCTTGGAGCACAATGACACCTGCAAATGACCGGGTTGTTGAGTAGTCTTCAGTATGGGGTAAAATCAGAGTGGAGGTTGAATTTGGCAGCTTCTGCTATAATAAAAGGCCTAATAAGTCACATTTACAATTATAGTTCAGGTACAGGAAGTATTTGAGCTGGCTTACTGGGAATTTCTACCGTAGATTGTCATTGTGAGATGAACAGTGCATATAAACTGTTGGCTCCAGTTTTGTTGGGGATATTCATCACACATGACACACTACTGGAAACTGGTTTGGTGGCCTCAGTGACGATCACAAGGGATCAAACCTCCACTTGTCATGAGTGTTCACTAGAAAGGTGACTGAGTTTGTTTGTCTTCTGAAATTTGCTGTGAGACGTGGAAACGAAGCTACAGTGAAACTCCACAGGTGGTCCCTGACATGACTCTGACCCCCTTATTCCGTTTCCATGAAAACATCTGAGGTGCTTCTCAGAAACACTTCACCCACCACAGAGAGATGCGCAGGAAGGCTCCACACAAACAGTTTGTAGCTAAAAGGACCGCGTCCTCCTCACTCCCTCAGCATCTTCCCAGAAACTGAAGATATGAGCATGTGGAGGTGTGTGTGGTGTTTTTTCTGATCTCGTCGGGACGTTTCCCGGTATTCTCACTGACCTTGTTGGCATCAGTTGTCCTCATGGAGACCTCCTTATGAAACATCGTATCTCAGGTTCAGGTTTGGGTTAGAGCTCAGGTGTGAATGGAGGATTAAAGTTAGGATGGGCTGCCCACAGTGAGGGAGATAAATGAAATGATCTCCCTCACTGAAATGAAAAGTCCTTTTAACTGCAGCTGTACAAGCTTGTGTGTGTAATTAGGGAAAAACGCCAAGATAGTCCAAGAAATTCTTTGTGAACAATAAGACACAATGTTTGATTTAGTAAATGATCTTTTATCAATGTTATCAAAAATTATGAGAAGTTTTTTGTTTATTCTGTCTGAGAAGAAAAGGTTCTGCTGGATGGCAGGAAGGATTTTTAGATTTATTTCAGTTTTAGGGCTCAGAAAGTTTATTCTCTTTATACTGTGAACCAAATTTCTAGTGCATCTCATTGGGGATCAACCAATATAGATTTTTTAGAGCCAATAGCCTACTGATATTTTCTCATCAGCCTCAGCCGATGCAACCTGCTGACATTTGGAGCTAAGTCTCCTTGAGTACCTTGCCAAAATTAACAAGGATCCTGGTGGGACGTGATCCCCAGACTCCCAGGTGGGAGTCATGCGTGCTAGCCAGTCAGCCAAAGCTCCCTGTGGCCAAGGAACCAGGGCGTATGGTCAATCTGAGGCATAGTGACGGGACCCCACACTGTCACACCAGTATCGGAAATGTCTTCGATATGAAAGTGCTGGTATCGGTATTGGTATTAGCCAGTACTGGAGTTCAGGCATCGATCTGATACCACGTTGTTTATTAAAACAGGAATCTTTTTCCCGATAAGCTCTGTTATGCTGCGTTCCATTTACCTCGGAAGTGGGAACTGGGGGGTGATGTCACACCCGACTTGTTCCAGTTCACTGGTTGGAAAATCCCAGCAAAACAATGTGTTATCTAAGGCTATTTAAAAAAGAAAAGGGAAAAAAAAAGAAGAGAAAACCAAAATCTAAGGCTATTTTATTAGCTGTTGCTAGCACAGCTGGTGTTGTAGTTCACATACTGTACACACTCAAAAATAGAGGTACGGGACAGGAACATTTCTGTACCTGTAGGTACATTTTTTACAAATGTTATCTCAAAAGTACAATATTGGTCTTTATGAAGCCAGAAGTACCTATATACTATGAAAAAGGGTCCAAAGTAATATAAAGTACAAATTTGTACCATTTACCGTTCCAGTTGAAACTTCCTACTTGGAACTCGAAATTTCCGGGTTCTGAGTTCAAATGGAACGGAGCATTAGTTTTGACGGAGTTACTCTTCGCTGCTCTTAAAATAGTAGCAGCGAATAGTCCCTGGTTTACAGGGGGGAGCCAGAACTGATCACCTGACACCTGTCAGACCAGGAGCTAGTAGTAATCATGACAGTATTTCACCCTGGATTCTCCCACCAGCAAGACTGCATTGAAAAGTAAATGGCTTCAATATGCTGTTTTTATTCATGTTTAACAAAGATTTTAACCTGCGCCAGACATTCCCACCATGATGATCGTATCAGAGAATCATATCACAGTCATGCAGGTGTAACATGATCATTTTTTTTACAACATTGTGGTTTCGGTAATCGGTATCGGCACACACACACACAGCACAAGTATTGTAGTATCAGGAGGGAAAAATTGGTATTGGGAACATCTCTAGCACCAGTAGCCTATACACACACCGGCCACTTTATTAGGTACACCTGTCCGACTGCTCATTAACGCAAATTTCTAATCAGCCAATCACATGGAAGCAACTCAATGTATTTAGGCATGTAGACATGGTCAAGATGATCTGCTGCAGTTCAAACCAGCATCAGAATGGGGAAGAAAGGTGATTTAAGTGACTTTGAACGTGGCATGGTTGTTGGTCTGAGTATTTCAGAAACTGCTGATCTACTGGGATTTTCCTGCACAGAGAATGGTCCCAATAAGAGAAAATATCCAGTGAGCAGCAGTTTTGTGGGCACAAATGCCTCGTTGATCCCAGAGGTCGGAGGAGAATGGCCAGACTGGTTCCAGCTGATAGAAAGGCAACAGTAATTCAAAAAACCACTTGTTACAACCGAAGTATACAGAAGAGCATCTCTGAATGCACAACACATCCAACCTGGAAGCAGATGGGCTACAGCAGCAGAAGACCACACCGGGTGCCGCTCCTGTCAGCTAAGAACAGGAAACTGAGGCTACAATTCGCACAGACTCACCAACATTGGACAATAGAAGATGGGAAAATGTACTAAGTGATGTTGTTTCGAATAAAATATGGATGCTACCCACTCAGGACACTTGGATTACATTGGGCGAGCAGTATGGAGGAATATTGACAAGTTTTTGTGGACTTTTATGGATCTTTTTGGCTTGGACCCCAGCAAACTCCATTATATGAAAGTTGGGGGAAAAACAAGAAGCCTTCCTGATCGCCGGCTGCATTTGAGATAATAAAAAAGTGCTCCAGAATCTTGCTCACCATGAGGGTAAGTGGAAAATAAAGTACATCATTCTGTTGGTTTTTTTAAAGGTTATTAATTTAGAGTTGGACATTTTAATCTTATATCTTTCCGAATAGAAAATAAATAACCCCATATCTACTCCATCAGCTCTAAATAACTGAAGAGTGCATGTGAAAGCCTGTTCTTGTGTTATTCTACCAAATATAACCACACAGCCTCATGTTTACTCCTTACTCATGGCTATTTTGGTGACAGCTGTATCGGAAAATGCTAAAAATAAGACTAGAAATTAATAAACTAGTGCTCTAAAAATAGCTAAATTCCTGTGCAGGACAAGGAGTCATCACTTCCAGAAAGTCTTTATAGTTCTCCAGCTGCTAAGTAAACAACCATCTAATGCTGATCTCACTGTTTGCCTTTTTTGTCCACCCTCCCTTGAAACCCTCACACATGGAACAAAACCTTGAGGAGGACAGATTGTAGACGCCACAGCTCATCCGAGTGTGCCAAACTAAAAGAAAAATAAGAACTACAGAATAACTGCGCTGTCCACACGGATATTGATGATAGAATATGCAGCATGCTGTTGCGGTCCTAAGTGGAGCATTTATATAAGCTTGCATTGAGTACCAGATGCTGTCCTGATCCACATGCTTAGTCATTCACCAACAAACACTTGTCTCTCTTGTGCCTTGATCTAGTTTTCTCACCCACACCTCGCTGATTGTAAGTGTGTCATGAGCAGACTGAGATCTGACCTGTCTCCTTTTTTGTGTGAACACAAAAAGCAGATGGTGCTGCTCTCAGTGTGGACTGGTTTGGATAAGAAGGGAAGTGGCACAGAGTCTTATGGACAATATCTGGTCTTTATACATCATTTCTTATTGTTAAGTTCATATCAAAGCAGCAGGATGCAGGACTTCAACCCAATATCTGATGCCAAAGCAAATTAATGTGCACAAAACTCCATCTAGACCCACAGTGAATTTTTCAAAACAAATACTGCAGGTTATTGTTTTTCTGAACAAAGGGAGGAGGCCAGTGTGCAGGACCACCACCTCTTTTGTTGTTGCCCCCAAGGGGCAACTCCGCTGGAGAAGTGTGAAACCAGGAAGTGAAGTTTTTTTCATTTTTATTTTTCTTGATCCGCTAGGGGCTCCAAAACAGAGCAAATCCTCAAAGACCCCCATGTTAAAAAGACCAACTTTACAGCAGAACAAACATGTTTACAGTCTGGTTCAAAAGATCATTTTAGGTTTAAAGGAATAGTTCACCCACAGAACGATGTGCCTTCATCTTCTCCTCACCCTCATGCTGAGCAAGACTCTGGAGCACTTTTTTAATATCTCAAATGCAGCCGGAGATCAGACAGGTTTTCGTTTTCCCTTACTTTCATATAATGGAGTTCACCGGTGACTGAACCAGAAAGGTCCATAAAAAACTTGTCAATATTCCTCCATATATATGGATCTGTAAAAATAGTTACAGTATCAGTGAGATAGTCGTTACCTGTTCACAGTAACCATTCGAGCTGATCTATGGATTCAGCATCAGCTGACAGAAAATTCATTCACCATTTTGTCACTCATATGCAAAGTGAGAATGGAACAAAGCTCTGAAAGCAACGAAATGAGACAGCTTGATAAAAAGGACACATTTAAAACCTATCACACTGAGAGCTTTCCATCACATTTTGAGTCATTGTCTTGTTGGTATTAATAGTTGCATTAGGTTTTTTTCCTGACTGACAGAAATGGCACATTGTCATGCTGTGAATGATTGTTTGTAATAAAAAGAGAAACGCTTTGAATGTTCAAAGACATCTTTGAAAACATTTTAATGCAGACATTTTCACTTCATCTTGATCCTTGAAAAATGTATTTATTTTTTTGAAGATATGAAATGCTGAATGAGGCCATGGTAGATAATCTGACAGGAATCAGAACACACTGCCTCATGCAATATGCATGCATTTGTGTCTTATATGAATACTTGAACAGTGCTTGCTTAGACGGGCATCAGAATGAGGAAGAAAGGGGGTTTAGGTGACTTTGTATGTGGCATGGTTGTTGGTGCCAGATGGACTGCTCTGAACATTTCCATAACTGCTTATCAGCCAGGATTTCAGCCTCACATACAGATGGTAGGGTCAGAATTTAATGGTAATAACATGAAACCATGGCTCCATCCTGCTTTGCATCTATGTCTCAGCCTGCTGCTGGTGTATTGGTGAGGCAGATATTTTCTCTGCACACTTTGGGCCCCTCAGTACCAACGTGGCATGATTTAACCCTTGTGCCCTCCTCAAATTTTGCACTACAGGTGACCCTCATCGTCCAAAGTGTCCACACACAAGAACTGCTCTAAAATCATCAAGCATGAATATTTTTTAGCAACGAGGGTCCCCAGAGAGATTCTGACACTAAATAAAAAACACACATGAAATCTAATCAATTTTATTGCTGATCTTTGACATCATGATGAGGTGGAACGGAAGATTCTCATCAGGATGAGGTGGAACGGAAGATTCTCATCACGATGAGGTGGAACGGGAGATTCTCATCATGATGAGGTGGAACGGGGAGATTCTCATCACGATGAGGTGGAACGGGAGATTCTCATTATGATGAGGTGTAACGGGAGATTCTCATCATGATGAGGTGGAATGGAAGATTCTCATCACGATGAGGTGGAACAGAGAGATTCTCATCATTATGACGTAGAACGGGAGATTTTCATCAAGATGAGGTGGAATGGAAGATTCTCATCACGATGAGGTGGAACGGGAGATTCTCATTATGATGAGGTGTAACGGGAGATTCTCATCATGATGAGGTGGAACAGAAGATTCTTATGATGACGTGGAACATGAGATTCTCATCATTATGACGTAGAACAGGAGATTTTCATTATGATGAGGCGTAACGGGAGATTCTCATCATGATGAGGTGGAATGGAAGATTCTCATTATGATGGGGTGGAACAGGAGATTCTCATCATGGTGAGGTGGAGCTGCAGATTCTTATCATGATGTGGTGGTAGCAGAGATTTCATCACGATTAGGTGGAACAGGAGATTCTCATCACGATTAGGTGGAACAGGAGATTCTCATCAGGATGAGGTGGAACAGGAGATTCTCATCATGGTGAGGTGGAATGGGAGATTCTCATCATGATGAGGTGGAGCTGCAGATTCTTATCATGATGTGGTGGTAGCAGAGATTCTCATCACGATTAGGTGGAACAGGAGATTCTCATCACGATTAGGTGGAACAGGAGATTCTCATCAGGATGAGGTGGAACAGGAGATTCTCATCATGGTGAGGTGGAACGGGAGATTCTCATCACGATGAGGTGGAACAGGAGATTCTCATCAGGATGAGGTGGAACAGGAGATTCTCATCATGATGAGGTGGAACGGGAGATTCTCATCATGGTGAGGTGGAACGGGAGATTCTCATCATGGTGAGGTGGTAGCAGAGATTTCATCATGATGTTGTGGAATGTTAGATTTCTCCATGATGAGGTGGTGGCAGAGATTTTATCATGATGAGGTGGGATGGGAGATTCTCATCACGATTAGGTGGAACGGGAGATTCTCATCACGATGAGGTGGAACGGGAGATTCTCATCACGATGAGGTGGAATGGGAGATTCTCATCACGATGAGGTGGAATGGGAGATTCTCATCACGGATCTGCAGCAACTGTGTGATACTACCATGTTAATATGGATCAAAATTTCTGAGAAATGTTTCTAACACCTTGTTGAATCTGTGACACCAAGAATTTAAGCGGATCTGAAGACACAAGATCAGTCTGGTCTGCAAGGTGGGCAGAATGAAGGGGCCAGTACGTGTAAGAACAAAGTTATTATAAACCGGACCACTGTGGATCATATAATGGATTCAGTTTCATCGGATTTTAAACTTCACTGCATTGGACTACAATTAAGTGTTTCAGTATGACTTTGCTGTGAATTGTTGAGGAATGAAATGAATTTACACCAGATTCCCAGACAATTATTCCCCGAAGCCAAGCAAACAAATGAGGGATCCTCTGATCTCCAAATATCCTTTCATCTAATGCACTTTCTTATTCAAACATAATGGGAATATAACTGATTCATCAGCCCAGTTGTTTTTCATTTCTAGACAGGAAGAGCTTCTGTCAAGCATCCCTAACTAGATATTTTCTGCTCGTGCATTTATGTTTTTTTTTTCTACTGAACTCATTCAGTTTACTTGGAAGACATGGATGACCGGAGTGATGAGCAGGGATTTTTTTTTTGGTTTGTTTTAGGCCGGAGGACCAGTCATACTCCCGCCAGTCTGTCTTTCTCTGTGAGTCACATACACAAACAGCGGGACAAACTGCACAGAACTGCATATCACAGTGGCCTGATTTATTCTGACTGAGCAGACAAGGCAGCATACATCAGGAGATCAGGAGCGTATTTGACCCACTGAATCAGGACGCTCAGAGGTCCATAAGTCATGTGTTATTCTGCACATCAGTGGTGGGAGAGCACTGTTTCTATGATTTCCATGGCGACTGGTCTATTTATTGCACTGCATTTTTCTGGAAGCATTAGACACTGGCGACTTGCCACATCTGAAGTGCAAAACACCAAACAGTGTTTCAATTTGCACCAGTTCAACTACAACACGGAAAATGCTCGTCATTAATGGTATTACGTGGCAATACTGAAACCTGAGTAGATTTATGTGTTTGCATATTCAACACGTTGCTCAGAGTGAAACTAAATTCAGTTTTTTCCATAAAAATATCATATATGAAAGCGTCATCCACCAGTGTTCATGTCAGTGTGTAATAAACTGCAATGTTGAGCTGCCATCTAGTGGTAGAAATCAGAGAGGATGCTGCAAACTTATTAGATTACTGCACATAAAGATGCTGAGACTCCAATAATAAGTGAATCACCTTCCATCCATCCAGTTATTGTCTGTGCTGGCTTATTCCAGTGCAGGGTCACAGGGGGGCTGGAACCTGTCCAAGCAGCAGGTTACACCCTGGAAAGGTCAACAACCACTCACACTCACATGTAGGGGGGATTTAGAGACACCAGTCAACCTGACATGATGGTTGTGGACCGTGGGAGGATGCTTGAGAGGAACATGTCAAACAAGGGCCCCTGCAAAGATCAAACAGGACCCTTCGTGCTGTGAGGCCACCGTGCAGCGCTCCTTTTCATATTTAATATCCATAATTTCATATTTATTTTCATTACAAAGTGTCACTTTATTGTTTCCTTAGTTTCTCTTACCAAAAAGAAGTATTCCTTAAGTACATGTATTTCATATACTCAAGTAAAGTATATCCCCCAAGTGTACTTTTATTTACCACGTACACTGATACCAATGTACAAGCAGTATACAAACCAGTATACTTCTTGGGACTAAATCAGCCCACTTTACGTATTTAAAAGTACACTTTTAAGTATACTGAAAGCAATCTTCTTGTTATACTTAGTTTACCCCTACAAAAAGTTTAAGCTTACTTTTACTTTTGGAAAGGACACTTTTAAGTTTACTGAAGTACACTTTTAAATAGACTAAAAGTAATATGTATGATATGAACCAGGGGTTGTCAAAGTGTGAGCGAGCTAGCGCCTAAGTCTTACAAGATAGGATTTAAAAACATGATAGAATGTACATCTGGCAGTATGCCACAAAGAAACCAGTATCTGTGAAAATGTACTATGAATGTACTACTAAGCATGTTGTTCAAAAGTTTAGATATAAGTATAGGCTAAATATACTTCTAATTTATCAGTAAATGGAAAGTAAACTTTAAGTATATTTCTGATAAGAACATAAACAGTAAACTGAAAGTATACTGTCTTATTTCAAGTTTAAAATGAGTATAATTCAGACATACTTGCATACTACTTTTGGAAAGGATTGGTTGTCTAACTTAGTGTTTCCTTGACTTTTATACCCCCTGAGCCCTTTTTTTATACCATCCCTTAGTCAAACATATTGATGATTCTTCAAAAGTAGAACGTACAACTGATTTTTTAATTAAAATCCATTTGTTAAAGACACACAACGTATCTTTTAGACCTTAAAAATCTGCGTTTCTGACTCGTTTTGATGGCCCGCCAACATCCATTATCCGCATTTTTGAGCCATCACTGTCCAGCGGCATCCCTGGGCTCAGAAACAAGAGTATGTAAGTTTTCCATCCGGGACGCGACTGTGACGTTGCAGCAGGCTATTCGTTGCGCACCTCGTCACTTACTAGCAAACGGATATGAACCAGATATGAACATCACGGGGGTTTTGAACGCTGATAATGTTGGATTTGCTAAAGAAACGCAAGGAAACATTACTGGAGGAAGAGAGGAAAAGAAAGAGAGGAAGGGACAGAACAAGAGCCAAGATAAGACTGTCTTTTACTGGCAGGAGGGAATCACAGTACAGGTACGATACAAGATGGATGCTAGTTTAGCCGCCGATAGGGGGATTACTGAGAAAACTGCTAAAAGTTCTGTTGTGTGTCTTTAAATCTCCTAACTTGAACATTTAATTAATAGAAATTTTAGTATTTTCAGTTCAAATTAAACATCAAAGACTGTAAAAAAAATATGGACATAGTATCTGGTCTCATCTGAATAGGGGAAAGTGAAGCCAGTTGGGCGTGTCCCATCGACGCCATCTTGCCGTGTCACGTGTGTTGTCACTCATGGAAAATACTGAAATGGTCAGGCTCGGCCTCAGGGCAAATGACTAACAACTGAAGTAGGCCGACTCTGGGCTAAATGCAAACTGAGCTAACTCGACACTTAAAGGAGCATACGAAGATTAGCCTCCTGAGCGGTGGGGTGAAGGTGAGACATGTTTGGACTTGTTAGCTGCTAAAAATCACCGTTGAGCTGCTCTGCTGCAGACTGAGACCTTACCGAGAGCAAACAAGCAGCTAACCGTTAGCCACCGGCCGGCATCCAGTCTGGCACCTGTCAATCAAAAGGACACGCCCCTAATTATGTGTAATTTCCAAGTCAGATATCATCTAAACGGAGGAGTTATAAAACAATTCAACCCCCTCACAGTTGACATGAAGGTAAACTTGACCTATTAAACCTAAAATGATGTTTGAACCAGGCTGTAAACATGTTTGTTCCTGCTGTAAATGTTGTTATTCTGCTGTAAACATTTTATTCCTGCTGTAAACATGTTTATTCCTGCGGTAAATGTGTTCATTTCTGCTGTGAACATGTTTATTTCTGCTGTAAATGTGTTTATTCTTCTGTAAACAGGTTTATTTCTGCGGTAAACAAGTTAATTCCTGCTGTAAACATTTTATTTCTGCTGTAAACATGTTTATTTCTGCGGTAAATGTGTTTATTTCTGCTGTGAACATGTTTATCTCTGCTGTAAATGTGTTTATTCTGCTGTAATCATGTTTTTTTCTGCGAAAAACAAGTTTATTCCTGCTGTAGACATTTTATTTCTGCTGTAAACATGTTTATTTCTGCAGTAAATGTGTTTATTTCTGCTGTGAACATGTTTATTTCTGCTGTAAATGTGTTTATTCTGCGGTAAACATGTTTATTTCTGTGGTAAACGTGTTTATTTCTGCTGTGAACAAGTTTATTCCTGCTGTAAACATTTTATTTCTGCGGTAAATGTGTTTATTCTGCTGTAAACATGTTTATTTCTGCGATAAACATGTTTATTCCTGCTTTAAACATTTTATTTCTACTGTTAACGTTTATTTCTGCGGTAAATGTGTTAATTCTGCTATAAACATGTTTATTTCTGCGATAAGCATGTTTATTCCTGCTGTAAATGTGTTTATTTCTGCTGTAATCATGTTTATTCCTGTTGTAAACATGTTTATATCCCCTGAAAACATGTTTATTTCTGCTGTAAACATGATTATTTCTGCTGTGAAGTTGGTCTTTTTAACACGGGATCCTATGGGGATTTGCTGTTTTGGAGCCCCTAGCAGATCAAGAAGGAATTGCAATTTGGGGACAATCCGGAAGTAGGCTCACTGTTCTCCAGCGGAGAATAAGTACCCTTTAAACAGACAGATAAACTTAGAAAATCAGGAGAAAAACACTGAAAAAATAACTATATTAGTTTTCCTTTATTTTCATCATTCAGCTGAGCTTGATTATCTTTGAGAATCTCTGATAGATGTAAGTGTAGAGTGGAAACAGCCGTTACCAGCACAGTGAATGCTCCAATGGCGGATAACATTTACCCATCATCTGGGAAATAAAATATTAGATGTTTCAACGTACCCCCTGTTATGTGATCATGTAGGGTTCAAGTACCCCCGACTGGTGATCACTGGTCTAACTGATCTGTCCCATCTGAATTTAAACAACATTCAGTCTCGTTTCCGAAGCAAATTTTAATTTCCGTTTGCTTTGAAAATCCCTCGTCACCTCCTCACATCTGTGCAAGACTGATATGTTCACTCAGTTTAAGCAAAGCTGCAAAGTCTCCAGGAGGTCAGCTCAGACGAAAGCCTCCGCCCGCTCTCACACCTTTCTGCCTTTTCTCTCTCTCTTGCTAACATTCTTTCCTCCATCCCCGTCCAAGGCGGTGGTGTTCAGCGCCAAGGCCAGTCAGACGCAAGATTGGCGCCAGCTTTGATTGCCTGTTTCCTTGAGAATATCAAATGTGAGTGTAAAAAGCCCCAGTGGAGCAGTAACCTTTGCAGCTCACACCTGCATCCAGCACGCTCCACCCACCGCTGCAGCTGAAGTATAAATGCAAGGCTGTAATTCACATTAATCACAGCATCCAGATGTGCTTTAATATGGAGCAAAGCAACGAGCAGCGAGGATGAGGAGCAGGTTAACTTCATAAAGCAGGCTGTGTAATCACAGTCCAGACTGACATCTTTACTCCAGAGCTGTGAGACTGTCTGAAACGTAAATGGATCTCTTTGCCAAGCAGTTGACATCTAGTTGATCTCCATCCTCTGTGAAAGAAAAGGTCACGGCAACCTCTGGGCTTTTAATGACTTGTTAAAAACCTGCTTTGTGGAAAACCCTGAGCCAGACCACCTCACTGAGCCTCCCGCTCTTGTTACTGAGGAGCCGAGTGAAAGCAGAGGAACCATGTTCATCTTTAAAGGAATAGTTCACCCACAGAATTATGTGCCTTCATTTTCTACTCATCCTCATGCTTTTTTAATATCTCAAATGCAGCCGGAGATCCGAGAGGTTTTCGTTATCCACTAACTTTCATATAATGGAGTTCACCGGCTCTCAACACAAAAAGGCCCATAAAAGTCCACCAAAACTTGTCAATATTCCTCCATACTGCTAATCCAACGTAATCTAAGTGTCCTGAGCGTCCATAATTTACTGGAAATCACATCATTTAGTAGATTTTTGTAGCCTTAAGCCTGGGATGCACTGTGCGATATTTTCCATTGTTGCTCGCAGTTCCAACTCAAACGGTGCGAATCAGTCACAGAGTTCAAAAGTTCACAGCTTGTGATGTTTGTCGTCACACTGTACGCACCGACGCTCGGATACGATCTGACTACTCGCACTGTACGTCCTCAAAGACAGGTCGGGGTCTTGAGTGATCCCGACATGCAACACAATCAATACAGCTAGTAGTAGAAGAAGGAGATGACAATAACAACAGCAGCAGCATTATGCTATCACCAAAAAAAAAAACGCGCTGCCTTGGCGATTTGCGTTCTTCTTTGTGCAGAATTCGCCAAAAAGAAAAGGCGACGACTTTGTGTGTGGACGAGGAATTGGCTGAGCAGACGTGGGCTGTACGCTCTGTCGGTTCTACGACGAGAACTCCGTCCACATGACACGCCGGGTCACCATGCTGCCTCTGGTTTACTTCAGTTTCTGTTTCACGCGTGTGAAATGTGCAAATCTCCGAGGAAAGAGTTCTCAGTCTGGTCGTGGCTCCACTTCAACATGAGAGTTCACAACACTATGGAAGATGACAGATGGCAGATGAAATCGCATGTTCTTTCTTTCTTTCTTTCTTTCTTTCTTTCTTTCTTTCTTTCTTTCTTTCTTTCTTTCTTTCTTTCTTTCTTTTAAATCAATAGTCAACCCCTCTTGTATCTGCAGCTCGGTCACTCTTAGCACGATGTAAACAGCAAATTTCTTTTACGCTATTTTCCACTTACCCTCATGGTACGCAAGACTCTGTACTGTTTAGACTCTAAAAATCTACTAAATGATGTGGTTTCGAGTAAATTCTGGACGCTACCCACTCAGGACACTTGGATTACATTGGACGAGCAGTATGGAGGAATATTGACAAGTTTTTGAGGACTTTTATGGACCTTTTTGGTTCAGTCCCCGGTGAACTCCATTATATGAAAGTACACCCATATCATTCTGTGTACTATTCCTTTAAAGCGAGGTGAATGTTTTCTGCACTCAAACCCATTACTGAGAAAGTTCAGCGTCCTCGTTTCTCCGCGGAGGTTCATCAGCGCAGGTGTCAGCTTCTGCGTACACTTCATTTCAACAAACAGGAGAAAATCATTTCCTTGCAGATTTTGGCTTGTGATGGTTCCCCAGATGTGCACCGATGACAGAGCAGGAAGCAGCCTGAACATATGTCTGCTTTGGGAAAAAGAGACTCCAAATCTGAAGTCGTTTCCCTTTATTTGATATGATAGTCGTCATAGGGAGAGGAAGGGAAGTAAATCCGTAGTGCCTCTGGCAGAGGATTCGGTCTGAGTTCACCGCGACTGAGAGGAAGATCGGCTGTCACGCCTGTTTACTCCTCAGCATCCATCAGCTAAACCCATCGCGATGACCTCATACACCAGACAGTGCCAAGGAAATGGCCGTTGGGTGTTGCAGTGAAGTTGAGAATGAGCAAAAGCAGGGTGGGGTTTGCTTGTCCATGTGGCAAACCTGTACATAAGCACTGTTTTGTCCCTGCTGTCATAAATTGAGTCCTCTGTAAAACCATCATTCTGCCTCATTCCAGATGTGTTTAATGGCCTTTCTGGGTCACGAATAGCCAGCTTCACTTGGAGATATAGTGACCTGGTGGCCCTGCGGTGGCTAACTGACCCCTCTGCCGGGGTGGGGGGCTGCCTCATATTTAAAAGTTCCAGCTTTGATTTCAATCCTTCATTCTACTCTCTGTCTGTTGCTTTTGATTTGCACTCGGCGGTCTGGTCACCCGTAACCATGTCATCATGCGCAGTGATATACAGCCCCATTAATCCTCCCCTGCTGGTCTGGCTTCAGGAGCAGGCTGGGTACTCATCATGCTCAAGTTCCAGAAATGCAAGTGCTGCCAGTGCAGAGCACATTAAGAAAAGCCGGAGGGAACGTCGCTGTCTCTGCCAGCCCACTGAAAACTTCAGCTCAGCCACAGTTCGGTGAAAATGAGCTCAGCTACAACTCTGTCTACAGTAGGAAGCTTTCAACTGTGGCACCTGCTAAAATCCTGTCCAGCCTCAAAGGAAACAGTCTGTCATCCTTTTTGGTGGTAAAATTAAGATGTAGGGGCTCACTGCGCCTTCTGAAAAAAGAAATAAAGTGATACACTGCAAAAACTCAAATCTTAACAGGTATATTTTTCTCATTTCTAGTCAAAATATCTCATCACACTCAAAATAAGACAAAATTACCTAAACAGAAACATTTCAGTGAGATATAGGAACTTGTTTTAAAGGAATAGTACACCCACAGAATGATGTAACTTTATTTTCCACTTACCCTCATGGTGAGCAAGACTCTGGAGCACTTTATCTCAAATGCAGCCGGCGATCAGGAAGGCTTCTTGTTTTCCCCCAACTTTCATACTGTATAATGGAGTTCACCGGGGCCATAAAAGTCCACAAAGACTTGTCAGTATTCCTCCATACTGCTCGTCCAATGTAATCCAAGTGTCCTGAGTGGGTAGCGTCAAGAATTTACTCGAAACCACATCATTTAGTATATTTTTAGTCTAAACAGTACAGAGTCTTGCGTACCATGAGGGTAACTGGAAAATAAAGTTACATCATTCTGTGGGTGAACTATTCCTTTAAGACAATGAATCTTATTTCAAGAAATCCCATTAAGAACATTTTACTTGTTCCATTGGCAGATTTTTTTTGCTTATTACAAGAAAAAAAAAAAACTTTTTTACTTATTCTGAGAGTGACCAAGATTTTTTTTGCTTGTAATAAGTAAAAAAAATGATCCAATGGCATAAGTAAAATGTTCTTGATAAGATTTCTTGAAATAAGATGCTTTGCCTTAAAACAAGTTCCTATATCTCACTGAAACGTTTCTCTTTCAGTAACTTTGTCTTATTTTGAGTGTGATGAGATATTCTGACTAGAAATGAGAAAAATATACTTGCTAAGATTTGAGCTTTTACACTGTATTGAACAGAAAGAACAAAATAGTTTCCAATATCCTCTCATCTTCACCCATCTACAGCCTCCACGACCACACTGAAGCACAGCACACCTGAGTAAACACCCGTCCTCCGGATCACAGACGGACTCATCTCAGTAGCAGGACCAGGTCTGTGTCCCTGGAGAAAAGACCTCCATGAACTCTTGCAGATCTGACAAGACGCTCCTTGTGTGGGAACGTGATGAAGAGCCATGGTGGAAGTTTCCATACACACTTTTATTTATTTTTCTCCTTTGCATGCTCGCCACATCTCCTCAGAGTGCTGATGGAAGGGTAAACTGAGGATGCAGTCCAACATGAATGCCTACATCTGAGTTGTTAAGCATTCCTGCTGGGTAACAATGACACGAAATCACAGCACAGTTTGGCCATTTCTGTCTCTAAAGCCATAAACTGACATCAGTGAAGCTTGGATACACCCAGCATCCTCTTAATGTGGGAAACTGAGCACAACAGCTACAAACTAGTTGGGATTTTGAATTGTTTCCACAAAGGCAGCTTAACGGTGGATCATCTGAGCCCACAACCTCTAATTAAAAACTTAATATTGGTACATTTGAATGAGCTAATTAGCAGTTTTGCTCTGCAGGGCTGCTGTTAGTGATCCTGTTAAAACTAGTTTTAATCTCCGAGGAGGACCGGGAGTTCATGGAGGCTCGCACAGTTTCTCCAAATGCTTGATTTGCGATATTAGATATAATCTGAGGAGTTGACGGCCTAATTGGTCTCTCTGGTGAGGATCAATGTGGACAAGACCGGCAGTCAAGGAGGTCTGACAATACGGCGAAAACACTAAAACAATGAAGGCCGATGTGTTGCTGCTGATTCCCTCACTGAGGTCTGCAGATGTGAAGATGTTGTGCTCAGCAGAATATACAAGATTATTAAACTGTTTTTGAATAAAAGCAAATCTTTTTTGGCATAAATGAATGCACTTTAAAAGTGTATCTGTGAACTTTTAAATGTCTTCTGTTTTGAATAGTGCTTCAGGTTCTGTTCAGGCTGTGTTGTATTGCTGCACTGATGTTTGGCTTCATTAAAGAATCTCATTCACTCTTTGACGTCATGCATATCATAGCTGATGCATGAGAGGTTTCTGAGACCTCTTGACAAGGACGCCCCCAAGGGGTAGTCATGCCCCCCTCCCTCCATCCCCCCGAGCAAAAAGCTGTCCATCCCAGCAAAAATTATATTTTTTTCGTTTATATAAATTTTTATGTACTATTAACATGGTGCAGCATGCTTTACTTATATTTGAATGTCAAAATCTTTATAAGCTAATTAAGATAAAATAAATAAAAATATTACACTAGAACTACTGTTTTCTGACATTTCTCTTTTGCCGTAGCACTCTTGAAATATGTAAAAAAAAAATAAAAAAATGTTTTATTTATTTTTTGATTGTAATAAGAAAAAAACATCCGTCAATGCAACAAGTGAAATTTTCTTATAAATTTCTTGAAATAAGATGCATTTGTCTTAAAACAAGTTCCTATATGTCACTGAAATGTTTATTTTTAGGTGATTTTGTCTTATTTTGAGTGTGATGAGATATTCTGACTAGAAATTAGAAAAATCTACTTGGTGAGATTTAAGTTTTTGCAGCGTTATTAGTGAAATTAAGGAAGTTTGCTGCAGATAATGACTTATATCGAGGCTCACTCATTCTGCCACCTTCACTGCCATTACATGGATATACGAGGATCTACGTCTGATCTAAATGGTGTCCAAAGGAGTCAGAGTGATGCAGAAATGTTGCTGGTGAGTAAATGCATGTATAAATTCCAGAAATAAGGTCCAGGTTGAAAGAAACAAAAGTTATCCTTTAACAGCCCTTTGCCACCTGCTATTTTCTCTGGCCACCCCTAAAAAAATCTCTGCGGGCGCCGCTGCCTCTTGCATCACTTTTTGGTTAAAAAAATAAAAGAAAGAAAGAAAACTTTATGATTAAAAACAACCTGATACTTTTTTTCTGCCTGGAGGTGGAGAACTTTTCCGCTACAAATCTGACGGTAATAAATGGAATATATTAACAAATCATTATTGTTGTATTCATACATTTTCATAAAGCGCTTGATAAAAACTTCAGATTTTAAAAATGAGAATTTTTCTGCTTTTTATTTCTTTGGTCAGACATTGAAGGGTTAAAAGTTTGAAGAATTTACAGGTTTGGTTTTTATTAGTTTTAAAAAAAATCCTCCAAAAGGCACATTTTAATCACACATTTACTACACAACACAAATAAAAACAGTTACCTATGAATCTAAAAATAAGGGAATGATAAAGTGTAGCTGTGTCATAATCCAAGATGTTGATACACTGTTTTGGAAATGAGACAATACACATATTATTTCTTATCCAATATATTTAAATATAACTGCAATAAAAACAAGTGACTGGTCCTTTTCCTGATTGCAGGGAAAAATAAACATTTGGAAAAACATTTTTGCTTAAAAAACTTAACATTTATCTTATTCATGACTTCTGGAGTTCATACAACAACAAAAAAAAAGTTTTCTGGTATAATTTAGTCAAAAACAGCAGGTTAAAAATAAGAAGTAATAATAAACACATCAACCTCTAACGCTAGAAAACGGACTAATATCTACGACTGAAACACTGGACGATGTGAGGTTAGCACTTATCACGTTAGCACCAGACGGTGTCCAGTCAGCTCAGGTCAGACCAGGTCTGTAACACTGCTCCACATCTCAGCCGCTGACATCAGGAAGGATTTCATTTCTTTATTTAAAGAAAGAGTTTAAATACAGCTGCAGCTGAATGAGATTTCAAAAATCTCTGTGTCCTTCATGCACATGAAGCAAAGGTGGACGCTGCTACTGAGCTGATGATGAGCTTACAGGAGGCTAGCGGTGAGACGTTCAGGGGACAGGTGTCTTTTGCTTTTATATCCCTAAAAAAACATGATAATGTTGATTAATTCAGCAGCAGTTTAAGTTTAATCACATACAAATGCACTTAAATTTAAATTATAATCCTGAAATACATACCCTTCAAGCCATGTGTGTGCATGCATGTTGGTCGTTTTAAAAGGTGGTTAAGTTGAGTTTTAATATAAATATGAATGTAATACCTCAAAATCCTCAAAATTATTTAAACCCTCAAATTAAAAATAAAAAAAAATCAGCTGTCAGTGAAATCAGATGAAATTGACAAAAGTAATAATAAATAAAAATTCTATAAAAATCAGGACATTGATTTTGAATTGTGGTTCAACAGAAACATTAAAAACAAACACACAAAAAATAAAACAATCAGGTCTTTTCTGTAACGTCCAATCAGACGTCTGCAATCTTTGACAGGTATGTTGGTCCACTGTTCTTGGGAAAGGTGCTCTAATGTGTCTAGGACAGTTTTTTTTTTCTTCTTTTAAATTACTATTTCCAACCATAATTCAAAAGCAACATTTTATTTCACTAAATTATAGTTTTGTAAATTTTTATTTATTTTATTTTATTTATTAGTTTCTTGTTATTTGAATTACTATTGTAAATTTAGCCTTTTCTTTAATTGAAGGATATGAATAATCTTGAGGATGGATGAATAGGTGCAATGCAAAAAAAATGAGTCAACAAAACCCCAAATTTTCTCCATTCTGTTTGTTTCTGGTTGGGCACTCAGACATCATAAGGACTCACGAGGCTGCGACTGGGGCTGAGGGATCGAGAGCGTGCAGGGCTGGCGCTCCTGCTCCGGCCCCGGCTTCTGCTCCACTGCAAACACACATATCACCAGACATGTGAGCCTGTCTGGTGTGTCTGCACCAGCATGTTTGCATTCATTCTGCTATAAAATAAGTACCGGAGCTCCTCTTCTGGTCACTGCCTCGCCTTTCACGATTGTGGCGTTTCCCTCAACCAAAGCTGGCCACACGTGGTACATGACCAGAGGAGCTGAGAACTCAGAGTCGTAGCTGCGGCGGTACCTGCCAGACAGAGGAAGCTGAGAGTGGCCGAGCCGTTTGCTGAGGCTGACATCTACTGGCAGAGGGGTCGCTCTGCAGCGATGAGCTGCAGCTCAGAGGGATCTGCAAAACCTCTGCTGCATCAAAGCGAACATCTCTACTCCTGCTCAAAGGGGAAGTTCGTTTTTTTTTATCAACCTGGATCCGTTTTCTAGCATGAAATACATTCATTTCCTCACCCAGACAGTTTTGGTGCAACTTGAATTCCTTCAGGAGATATTTAGATCCACTCCAGATCAGCGTATGTCCAATATCATGTAAGTGATACGGGCAACTTCGTGCAGCCTCTAAAGAAGGCATTATCTGCCACAAACGCTTTCATTTCACCAATGTTTTTGTGACCAAACATTGGTCCGACCTCCTGTGAGCTCAAAGCAGTTCGAAATGGCTTTTTGGTGATGATTGGATCCTTATTTATAGACATTTTGACTACGGCGGCTTTGATTACGTCACTGTTATGTGACATCATTGCAAATAAATGTCTGTAAATAATGGCCCTGTTCCAATACCCACCCTAAACCCTACACCCTTGTATGAAGTGTGAACTTGGCAGAAGTGCACATTAAGGGTTGGAGTGTGCAGGTTAGTTCGGGAAAAAAGGCAAAATTGGGACAGTGATGGTTCCTCCATTTTGCACCCACCATGTCATTTCATGTCATTGCTTTCAAACTCAGCTTCATCTCTGTTCCTGGTGAAGAGACGTCATTTTCAAACATAAATTGAATAAAGTTCATTTCATCCGTTCTTGTAAAATAGATGTTATAAAATCCACACAAGTTTAATAAATAAATGAATGACTGAACTAATTTATGTAAGATGGCTGTAGAATTTCACCAGTACAGGTTAAATAACTGTTACATTCTAAACAAATGTATAATAATGATTAAATTGTTGCTCTGTGACTGTTATCGTTAGCATAGAATGTCCATAAATGTCCACATGTCCATAAAAACATGTAGAAGTTCTTTTGAGGTACATTGGGAACTGAGACCTGTATTAATCACATGAGTTGTAAGGCTTAACGGAAGTACGGCTACATAATTATTCTATTCTTAATTTCATTGTAAATATACAGGGGTTAGACAATGAGCTGAAACAGCTGTCATTTTAGTGTGGGAGGTTTCATGGCTAAATTAGACCAGCCTGGTGGCAAATATTCCTTAATTGCACATTGCACCAGTAAGAGCAGAGTGTGAAGGTTCAATTAGCAGGTAAAAAGCACAGTTTTGCTCAAAACATTGCAATGCATACAACATTGTATCAGAGTTCAAAAGAGGACAAATTGTTGGTGCATGTCTTGCTGGCGCATCTGTGACCGAGACAAGTCTTTGTGATGTATCAAGAGCCACAGTATCCAGGGTAATGTCAGCATACCACCAAGAAGGACGAACCACATCCAACAGGATTAACTGTGGACGCAAGAGGAAGCTGTCTGAACGGGATGTTCGGGTGCTAACCCGGATTGTATCCAAAAAACGTAAAACCACAGCTGCCCAAATCACGGCATTCGCTTGGCCCAGGACTTGTGCTAGATGGGCCAAGGACTACCGAACCATTCTGGAGGACCATGTGCATCCAAAGGTTCAAACATTGTATCCTGAAGGCGGTGCAGTGTATCAGGATGACAATGCACAAATACACACAGCAAGACTGGTGAAAGATTGGTTTGATGAACATGAAAGTGAAGTTGAACATCTCCCATGGCCTGCAAAGTCACCAGATCTAAATATTATTGAGCCACTTTGGGGAGTTTTGGAGGAGCGAGTCAGGAAACGTTTTCCTCCACCAGCATCACGTAGTGACCTGGCCACTATCCTGCAAGAAGTATGGCTTAAAATCCCTCTGACCACTGTTCAGGACTTGTAGATGTCATTTCCAAGACGAATTGTCGCTGTATTGGCCGCAAAAGGAGGCCCCACACCATACTAATAAATGATTGTGGTCTAAAACCAAGTGTTTCAGTTTCATTGTCTAACCCCTGCAGATGCTTTGGGTATCGTATACTTATTTAGTTTTTGTTTTTTTCTTTAAAAATGTTTGCTTAGTATTGTATTCTAATTTTGTTAACCTGTGTTTTTGTTGATTATATGTTCAAAATTTATGTTAATCTGGACCCCAGGAAGAATAGTCTTCACTGATGAAGACTAATGGGGATCCATAACAAACTAAACTAAACTAAACTATGTCAGGTAAACAAGTTTCCCTTGTTAAAGATGCTGCGTCTTGACTGGACTTACCTATGTAAATAAAGTTTTTAAATAAAAAATTGATTTAGCTACTTTTATCAGTAAAATGATAACTTTCATTATTCAGATGCTTTGACTTTTAATATTCAAAGCATATTTTGAAGTAACATGGCAAACTTCAGTAATTATTTCACCTACAGCATAAAAGATTAAATATTTCAATGTTTACATCTGAAATGGCATTTTTTCACCACAGGCAGGACCTCATCGCCAAACATGGACATGTTCCGCCTTTATGGTTCAAAACGTCACATGCAGCAATGAATTATGGGCAATATGCTTCGGTGAAGTCTGCGGCCCAATCCCAAACCGCCCCCTACACACTACCCCTTAACTATCGAGTGTCACTCCCAATGAAGTCACACTTGCAGCTGTAGAGGGCGCCTTGATTGCAAGTGGAGGGGTGTTAATGACAACGAGACGCCCTCTTCCCCAAGCTGGAAAAGGAAAAGCAGTCATCGCCGTGGCAACACAAACACCCCCGTGTCAAATAAAACTGTGTGGAAATACTAACTCACACTCGTGTGAAGAATTATGTTTCATTTTAAATAAATAATAATAATCGTGATCCTAAACAGTTAAATAAATGATACATTTATTATTATTACTACGAATGATCGTTTATCATTGTCATCATTATTATTATTATCATTATCATTATGCCAATAGGAGGATTTTAATCCTCTTTTCCTGCTCAAACATTCCCTTCCATGAGCGCCAGTGGTTTGAAGGATACCTGTGCACCTGTCATCGTTTTTTTTTACCCCATAAAATAACTCCATTCATGTTTTTCTGTCAGTATTGACAAACATGCATGACACGAGCGGAACTCATGTGTGGAACATGACTGTTTCCTCCACCATTTAGCCGTTGCACCCGCTGCAAAATTCTGGCGAGTCTGCACTGATGCAGGCTCGCTGATTGAGGGCTGAACAGTCCACTCGCCCTCCACCCTACACGGTTTGGGACGGCCCTTAATATGGCGGAGCCTCCGCGGGAACGCGCAAACGGAGGGGTAGTGTGTAGGGTAGTGCTTAGGGGCCGGTTTGGGATTGGGCCTGCATAGATGCGGACTTCACCAAGTGTATCTATCTGCGGCTTGCAACCCAGTGGGCGTGTCCTATAGTGGCCGTGTCCTGTAGTGGGCGTGTCGCATTGTGGGTGGGTCTGGTTAGGTTTAGGGGAAGGGTCAGGGGTAGGGCTAGATTTTACCGTGCTCTCATTGGCCTGGTGGGCGTGTCGTCGAGTAACGTCACACTACGACACGCCCACTCTATGACACGCCCCTGTCTTGCGAGCCGCAGATAGACCCTTCTCGACTTCACTGAAGTGTGGATTGAGGGCGCTAAAGGGGCGTGACGGACTTCCGCCCTCGAGCAGCCCTGGAGAACTGGGACACACTACGCCAGGGATCCCCAATTCCGGTCCTCGAGGGCCGGTGTCCTGCAGGTATTATGAGCTGCCCAGCTGCAACACACCTTGTTAGAGCGCGCATTCTAGGGGCGTGAGGGTGGAAGTGCGGGTGTTGGGACAGGGCCAATGGGTTCCAATTGTCTCTGGATTCCGAGCAGACGTGGGTTGGTGACGTCAATACCAAGTATTTTGCATTCTAGTTGCACCAACTCGGGGAACAAATAGAAATCTCCAAAACAGCCTATTTGTGAGCTAGAACAGCTAGAAATGAACACATTTCTAGCTCGAAAAATAACAGACATTATAACAATGTTACCATGACAACAACAGCTTATTTCAGTGTGTGTGTTTAATGAACAACACAGAGTCACGCTGCGTTTTAAAGAAAAAAAGACCGCCTGTGAGACCATAAAATTCAATAACAACTCGGTGCTGTTTACACTTGAAAATTATGAACAGAAAATATCTGATATAGAAGTTAATAAACACAACAATGGTGCTGGACGCAGCATCTTTAAATCTACAATCTCGGGGTCCTCTGCAAATAACGAGCTCGTATCTTGGAAAAACGAGTTCATGACGTCACTTCCTCGGAAAATTACCTTGGAAAAACGAGTTCTAAGACAACTGGAACGCACTATAAGGGTAGGGTCACATGGACACTTTTGTCACGATTAAAATGTTCTCAAGTCCAGAAAAGGGATTAGATCCGTATTTTTTTGCACCATGCGACCGCGCCAAAAGTCCAGAACAGTTGTCAGAACAGAACGGTTGGAAGAGGCCGTCTGCACGATTGGAAAGTCTGGAACATTTGACGCAAGGGGAGCAGGAAGGGAGAGAAGGGAAACGGGGTGGGGTTGGATCTCTGGCAGCTGGAGCTCCCTGCCGACACTTCTCCTGAAGTAGACGTCCCTCATGCACACCGAGTAATGAGACACACAGGACACGTTTCTGGGAACTTAAAGGGGAAACTCAGTAACTTTTTTACCTCAATAAATGCTTTTCGGAATCCCCGTGGGGCTAAACAAAGTGTTTACGGAGCGATTCAATGTTTCCCCCCCTCCCGCCGGGGGCTCTGGCCTGCGAGCAGCTAAATACAACTTTGCCTGCGCCGACCCGAGCAGAACTTGCGACAACAGAAACCGCTGTGCGGTACTCAGGTCCCCTATCTACCGAGCTGCTTCCAGCTCTGATTTGAACCAGACTACCAGCACTAATTCGAAGAAAACATTTCTTTAGCTTCACACCACCTAAACACGGCTCCTGGCTCTCATAACCAACTCTTTGCTGGACCAGAGTGATTCACGTAGCTGCGCTGCCTGGGCGCCGGGTGAAGCATCACTGCTTCAGGCTCAATAATCACTTGTAAAGAAAGTAAATAAAAGTTCGTATTCTTACCTGCTACTCGCCAACACCAGTGAAAAATATAATCCAAAGCATATTTACCCGCAAATCGCGGGTAAAACGTCCGTTTCAGAAGAGACAGGTCTTTGCTTTGAGCAGAGGGAGGCGAGGTGCTGCTACCAACGCAGCAAAGTAGCATCAACAAGCTAGAAAAAGCTTAGAAATATATCCAGCGATCAAAATAGAAGAAAGACAGGTAGAGAAGCCATCTGTGTACTGTGGGGGTGTAAGGGGGGGTTGAACACGACAGTGAAAGGACGCCACTAGGGGGAGCCCCGAGCTGAAGTTACTGAGTTCTGCTTTAATGCCGACTCTCTCTCGGTCAGCATGCATGTACGTGCAGAGATTGTCTATTAGTGACAGACATCACACTCTAACAGGTGGTGGACTGCAATTTCGCCGTATCTTTCTACTTGTGTCACAGCGCGATGACGACGGTTTCGTGCTCAAAACGTTCCGGAAAACCATAAGTCTGCGCAGAGTTGTCGGACCGCTGCTGCCAGATTCCACATCGCTCAAGTCTAGCGCGCTTGAGGAAACCCATGAGACTGTGTCCTAAGGACGGATCACCACTAATAGGCTCACAGGGGCGTCCGACTAATGTTTGGTAAAACATTGGTGAAATGAAGGAGTTTGTGGCAGATAATGTCTTATTTAGAGGCTGCGCATCATTTCCATTATATTGGACATACGCTGATCTGGAGTGGATCTAAATATCTCCAGAAGAAATTCAAGTTACACCAAAACTGGGTGAGGAAATGACCGTATTTCATGCTAGAAAATAGGTCCAGGTTGAAAAAAATGAACTTCCCCTTTAAGAGAAAACATCAGAAACTTCTGGCAGGATTTTCGTGCATCAACAGGACTGACTTGCTATCACTGAATAGTTCTCCATCACTTGCGAAGGCCAAGTCGAGCGGCGGATCCAGCGTCTGCATGGCGAACGCCACCCTGCACGCCTCTCTGATCAGGGCACCGATGAGGGCGAAGTCCACCTCTGGTGGGAAGGAAATCCCCGGGTTCACGTTCATGGCATTGATCACATCCTGGAAAGATGAAATCCTCAGTTAGTTTCACCTCCTTTGTCATCACCAAGCATCCAGCGACTGCTACAAAACGTTGCTCCGCAGAACGAGATTAGTTTTGTCCTACGTTGACGCTGGCTTGAACATCGTAGAGGTCCAGGTTTCTGACAATGTAGTCCACAGCTGCATCCTCCAGACTCTCCGGACCGAAGTGGGAAGAGGACAGCGTCTTTCTCACTCGCAGCTTGAACTGGCGGTAGGCCAGCTTAGCTGTTTGGAAGGATTCCTGACAACAAACACACATTTATACGGTGGCGCTGAGGAACAAGATGCAACATTCAGAAGAAACACACACAACAATGCTGTCATGGTTCAGATCTCCTTTGTAGCCTCTGTGCACGCTCACATAAAAAAGATTGTTTCAATTCATCGTCTGCACAAATGCACTGATTTCTTAACACCACACATAAATAGAGAAGGTTGTTTAAATGGAGAGATCTGGAAAATAGGAAAATCATAGAATCAATTAAAAAAATCACAGTTGCAGTAACTATAACAAAAATACTGTCAAAGAATCACGAGTTAATAAATATCTGCCATTTGCTACCTACAAACCACCTTATAAGGTCCACCTGTTCAATTGCTTGTTACACAAATATCTAATCAGCCAATCACATGGCAGCATCTCAATACATCTAATCGTGTAGACGTGGTCAGGACAACCTGCTGAAGTTCAATCTGAGCATCAGAATGAGGACGAAAGGGGATTTCAGTGACTCTGAACGTGGCGTTGTTGTTGGTCTGAGTACAGTAACCATCTCTGGGGTTTCCAGGTCTGAGGAAGAGAAAATCTCCAGTAGCAGCAGGTGTCTGGACCAGAATGTCTGGTTGATGTCAGAGGTCAGAGGAGAAGGGACGGACTGGTGGAGATGATGGAAAGACAACAGGGAGTCAGATCAGCACTGGTTCCAACCAAGATATGAAGAACGGGAGATTCTCATCGTGATGAGGTGGAACGGGAGGTTCTCATCGTGATGAGGTGGAACGGCAGATTCTCATCGTGATGAGGTGGAACAAGAGATTCTCATCATGATGAGGTGGAACGGGAAGTTCTCATCGTGATGAGGTGGAACAAGAGATTCTCATCGTGATGAGGTGGAGCGGGACATTCTCATCATGATCAGGTGGAACGGCAGAGTTCTCATCATGATGAGGTGGAACGGGAGATTCTCATCATGATGAGGTGGAACGGGAGATTCTCATCGTGATGAGGTGGAACGGGAGATTCTCATCGTGATGAGGTGGAACGGGAGATTCTCATCATGATGAGGTGGAACAGGAGATTCTCATCGTGATGAGGTGGAACGGGAGATTCTCATCATGATGAGGTGGAATTGGAGATTCTCATCGTGATGAGGTGGAACAGGAGATTCTCATCGTGATGAGGTGGAACGGGAAATTCTCATCGTGATGAGGTGGAGCGGGAGATTCTCATCGTGATGAGATGGAACGGGAGATTCTCATTGTGATGAGGTGGAACGGGAGATTCTCATCGTGATGAGGTGGAACGGGAGATTCTCATCGTGATGAGGTGGAACGGGAGATTCTCATCGTGATGAGGTGGAACGGGAGATTCTCATTATGATAAGGTGGAACGGGAGATTCTCATCATGATGAGGTGGAACGGGAGATTCTCATTATGATGAGGTGGAACAGGAGATTTTCATCGTGATGAGGTGGAACGGGAGATTCTCATCGTGATGAGGTGGAACGGGAGATTCTCATCGTGATGAGGTGGAACGGCAGATTCTAATCGTGATGAGGTGGAACGGGAGATTCTCATCATGATGGGGTGGAACGGCAGATTCTAATCGTGATGAGGTGGAACGGGAGATTCTCATCGTGATGAGGTGGAACGGGACATTCTCATCATGATAAGGTGGAACGGCAGATTCTCATCATGATGAGGTGGAACGGGAGATTCTCATCGTGATGAGGTGGAACGGGAGATTCTCATCGTGATGAGGTGGAACGGGAGATTCTCATCATGATGAGGTGGAACAGGAGATTCTCATCGTGATGAGGTGGAACGGGAGATTCTCATCATGATGAGGTGGAATTGGAGATTCTCATCATGATGAGGTGGAACAGGAGATTCTCATCGTGATGAGGTGGAACGGGAGATTCTCATCGTGATGAGGTGGAACGGGAGATTCTCATCGTGATGAGATGGAACGGGAGATTCTCATCGTGATGAGGTGGAACGGGAGATTCTCATCGTGATGAGGTGGAACGGGAGATTCTCATCATGATGAGGTGGAACGGGAGATTCTCATCGTGATGAGGTGGAACAGGAGATTTTCATCGTGATGAGGTGGAACGGGAGATTCTCATCGTGATGAGGTGGAACGGGAGATTCTCATCATGATGAGGTGGAATGGGAGATTCTCATTATGATAAGGTGGAACGGGAGATTCTCATCATGATGAGGTGGAACGGGAGATTCTCATTACGATGAGGTGGAACAGGAGATTTTCATCGTGATGAGGTGGAACGGGAGATTCTCATCACAATGAGGTGGAACGGGAGATTCTCATCATGATGAGGTGGAACAGGAGATTCTCATCGTGATGAGGTGGAACGGGAGATTCTCATCATGATGAGGTGGAACGGGAGATTCTCATTGTGATGAGGTGGAACGGGAGATTCTCATCGTGATGAGGTGGAACGGGAGATTCTCATCGTGATGAGGTGGAACAGGAGATTCTCATCGTGATGAGGTGGAACGGGAGATTCTCATTGTGATGAGGTGGAACGGGAGATTCTCATCATGATGAGGTGGAACGGGAGATTCTCATCATGATGTGGTGGAACGGGAGATTCTCATCGTGATGAGGTGGAACGGGAGATTCTCATTATGATGTGGTGGAACGGGAGATTCTCATTATAATGAGGTGGAACGGGAGATTCTCATCGTGATGAGGTGGAACGGGAGATTCTCATCGTGATGAGGTGGAACGGGAGATTCTCATCGTGATGAGGTGGAACGGGAGAGATTCTCATCATGATGAGGTGGAACGGCAGATTCTCATCATGATGAGGTGGAACGGGAGATTCTTATCATGATGAGGTGGAACGGCAGATTCTCATCATGATGAGGTGGAACGGGAGATTCTTATCATGATGAGGTGGAACGGGAGATTCTCATCATGATGAGGTGGAACGGGAGATTCTCATCATGATGAGGTGGAACGGCAGATTCTCATCATGATGAGGTGGAACGGGAGATTCTCATCATGATGAGGGTGGAACGGGAGATTCTCATCATGATGAGGTGGAACGGCAGATTCTCATCATGATGAGGTGGAACGAGGGAGAGATTGTCATCATGATGAGGTGGAACGGGAGATTCTCATCATGATGAGGTGGAACGGGAGATTCTCATCATGATGAGGTGGAACGGGAGGTTCTCATCATGATGAGGTGGGAACGGGTGATTCTCATCATGATGAGGTGGAACGGGAGATTCTCATCATGATGAGGGTGGAACGGGAGATTCTCATCGTGATGAGGTGGAACGGGAGATTCTCATCATGATGAGGTGGAATGGGGAGATTCTCATCATGATGAGGTGGAACGGGAGATTCTCATCATGATGA
>JALJCO010002161.1:0-30842 GCA_023101725.1 Atherinomorus stipes | reverse complement strand
ATTATATAAAATGCTATCAGAATAACACAGGCAAATCCCCTGGGTAAATAATATGGACGGAAACTCACAGCTAACAGTTCAATGTCTCTTGTGTACATCTTCTCCTGGATAGTGACGTGTCCTGGATGGCACCAGCGCTGACTGACCAGCACTGCAACCCGCCTGCTTCCGCTTCCCGCTGAGCTGTTTATTTCGGTCTGGCACGTACCGTCTTGAAGCTGTGTACAGACGCATTACAGTCCGGGATGTATTCTGCCATGCAGCCAAGTCTCAGTGAAACACATGATACTGCATTCTCTGTACTCTTTCTGAGACCTTGCTAGCACTTCGAGCTCGCC
The DNA here is from genome assembly GCA_023101725.1 of Atherinomorus stipes. Classification (NCBI taxonomy): domain Eukaryota; kingdom Metazoa; phylum Chordata; class Actinopteri; order Atheriniformes; family Atherinidae; genus Atherinomorus; species Atherinomorus stipes. The sequence goes on along the minus strand of JALJCO010002161.1, from coordinate 30,504 downwards.
CATCTTGTTAGCTAGATCTCACGTTACCCATCACAACAGCTGGAAGAAACGGTTCAAATCTCCACCGTTTTTCTCTCTGCCTTACCCCTGCCCTGCATCCTCTTGTCTTTCTCCTTAACTCCACTGGGATTTGACGTGTTATTTCGCTGAAAATCTTGATTTGGGAGAGTTTTAACAGTTGATCACGGTGGTAAATAATTTTTCCGTTGCTATGGATACACATCATAACAAGCAGTGAAAAAAAGCCAATATACAAGGAAAAATCTCCCGAATTGCACACCGCTCAAACCAGCATAAAAAATCCTCCAAGAAAAACCTAATCTGACGAATAATGTTGATAAAAAAGACAACTATATTAGAAAAAAACACAAAAGTTAAGGGAGAGCTTTCACAAATTGCAGCTACCTAGAAGCGCATTCCAGAATTAAAATTAAAATTTAATTAAAATTAAATTTTAAATTAAATTTTAAATTAAACATTAAACATTGAGTCACCTTTAAGTGCACATCAAGTATAATTTTATGAGATGGGGCTGCCACTATATAAGGCATTATCTGCAGCACAACTCCTTAATTTTCGCCAAACTTAAAGTAAAATGAAAAAAACGAACGAGTACTATTGTCCTGTGAGTCCAGATTTAGCCTTCCATTAGTTATCAGGTGTTCTACGCATTTTTCAGGGCCGCACGTCCACGATGCGCTCTTTGTAGTACAGCTGAGACGATCAGGTGCTACCCAGACAACAACACAATTAGAGAAAACTCTGAACTCACAGGACAATAGTACTCATTCATTTGTTCATACTACTTAAAGCATTGATGAAATCAAGGAGTTTTGCTGCAGATAATGTCTTATATAGTGGCTGCCCCGCCATTTTACTTGATGCACACCGAAGGGTGACTCAACATAATATCTTCCCAAAGAGTCAAAGTGATGCAGAAACCTTACCGGTGAGTAAATGCACGTATAAACTCTTAGAAATAAGGTCCAGGTTGAAAAAGAAGAAAGTTATCCTTCAACAATCAGGGCCCGGTTGTTCAATTCTCGGTTATTTTAACCACTGGGGAACTGTAAACTGAAAACCTGAAAAGGAGATGGGGTTGGAGATGCTGCTCAAAGGAAGAAAAAAAAAGATAGATAAAGCCTAAAACTAAAGGGGCAAAAAGGGGGGGGGGGGGGACACAAACCTGAACTACGAATTCTTCAAACCAAAAAAAGGTAATGAACAGCACCAATAAGCTAAAAAATAACCAAAACCCAAAACAAGACCGAGCCATCCCAACTCCAAAACTAACCAGTGTAAAAGCAATAAACACAAAGACAACTCAAGACCTAAATTACTAACCAAAACCATTAGCCAAACTTAAACACCAGGGCCCGGTTGTTCAATTCTCGGTTATTTTAACCACTGGTTAACCCCTAACGGTCCGTTAAATCCTTGGACCTGCCGTTAGCTAACCGACTGTTAAATATGCGTTGTTCAAAGCATGGTTAGTCATGCCGTCAGCTAACAGCACCGTCAAAGTTAACCATAGGGTTAGCACCACTGGTTAGCACCAATGTATCCCACAATTCCCCATTTTGTTTACTTCTGGTATTGCAAAAAGTAATGTTTTACGTCTGTGTCTCCTTATTGCTGTGAGGAAGACACGGGGGGCCGACTCTCACTTTATTTTCCCACCGTGAACAGAGCTGCTGTTAGCCACAACACACTCTTCCTCATCCCCCAGTCTCTCTCCATCCTTCCCCGTTCTCTTCACACTCCTCTGTACATAAGTATCAGAGAGCAGTGGGCTGCTACTTAAAGCGCCCGGGGAGCAGTTGGTGGGGGTTAGACCTTGCTCAGGGTCCACAGTGGTTCACCTAGGAGTCGTGTCGGTGAACCACTGTGGACCCCTGAGCAAGGTCCTTAACCCTTCTTCCAATACTTCCAAGCAAATGACACTTTATGGATAAGATGTCATATATAGTGGTTTGGTATTGTTTAAAAGTGCAACAAAATGTAAATTTGTGGTGGGTTTTTTTTGTTTTGTTTTGGGGTTTTTTAATAAAATTTTGAAAAATGGAAAGGAATGTTTGATTCATGTCTGAGGAAAAAGATTAATATTCATGATTATATAATAAAAATGAACAAATGTTCCCTATAGGGGTCAGTTTTGTACCTTTTGAAAGGGTACATTTTTGTTCTTCTAGGTTAGGGTACAATTTTGCCACTAGAGGCACAATAGTGTACTTAATAAGGTACAAACTATAAGGGTACATCGAAGTACCCACTGTTAGGGGTACACTGGCAGTACTCTTGAGGGCACCACCCCAGTGACAAGCCATTGTACCCCTAAAAATACAATTTGGTACTTCTTTTTGGAGTGTGTACCGCATGGACTTGTGTTTGTAAATTTTCACTGCATGTACTTTGTTTTATCTAAGTTAGGTTTTAATGCCCTCAGGAGGCCCCATGCAATGTATCTGGTAATTGCTAACTGGAAACAGGCGTGAGCCCTTTCTCCAGGTGATTTAAAGTGGCTTTAAGTGATTTAAAGTCCCTTCAGCGTGTCCGAGTGCTGCATTCAGTTTGAACTTGAAGTCGGAAATTCCCAGTTCCGAGTGGGAAGTTTCAACTGGAAAGGTCCCCGAAGTCGGATTTCCCACTTGAAAGTCGAACAATCCTCGCAGCTCCGAGTTCAGAATTAAAGATGGCTGCGCCCAGTGTTAGCAGTTTTAGAAGCTCCTGTAATGTTATTTATTTACACGTCTTACTAATATTTTGTTGTATTAAATCAGTTGTACACGTAGTTTTGGTTTATATAGATGTAGGGGGAAGCTGCTGTAGTGTAATTCATATTTTTCATGTGGTTTATGTGAACTACAACGCCAGCGGTGCAAACAATGGCTAATAGCGATAGCCTTAGCAATAGCCTTGTTTTGCTAGCCGGCCAGCTGGTTTTCTGACCAGTGAACTGGAATGCAAGTTGGTTGGGTGTGACGTCACCCCCCACTTCCCAGTTCCGAGGTAAATGGAATGCAGCATCAGTCTTCCTCAATGTCTCTCCCAGTGGGACGTACGTGCTTGGAGCACCTCCCCAGGGAGACGCCAGTGGAGGCATCCTAACCTGATGCCATTATCCGGCTCCTCTCGATGTGGGAGTGGCTCTCCCAGCTGTTCCCAGATGATCGAGTTTCTCATCTTATCTGCAGAGCCCGAACAACTTGCGAAAGAAACTCATTTTGCCGCTTCGCTCTTTCAGCCACAAACCACAGCTATTGACTACTTGGCTATAGGTGAGGGTACACAAATGGTGAGGGTACACAAATGGACCGGTACCTACGAGAGTTTCTCTTTTTGGCTTCACCAGGACAGACTGGTGCAGAGTCCCCATCACTGCAGCCCCGCACTGATCCACTACTAGCCAAACAGATCATATCCAGCGTGTCCAGCTGAAGACTGGAGATAAAACTGTCATATATCTGACAAAAATAGAAAATTAACAGCCTTTACAAAAGAAGCTTTTTATTGACCAACTTTTGATAACTTAGGCCTATAGTTTGTAGCTTGTTGTGTTTTATATTCCAGCATGGATCAGGTAGGCTAATAAAATCTGTTTCTCTTAGATGACAGTCGCTGATGTCTAATATGAAAAAGAGAGTAACTTTTGGCATTGCCAACCTCATCTTACTTTGGACCACTCTCTAAATCACCAGTCCAGCAATTCATTCTGTTGTACATGTCGACAGACATCAGATGCAGGTAACACCAGCGTACGTAAAGCAGAGAAGTCTGGACTTCCAGCTGCCCCCGCAATCAGACCCCGGATGCAACGCTGCAAACCGTGAATAATGTTACCGTTGGCAAATACATGCCATCAACTTTCGGGTTAAGGTCAATATTCCGGCTTCTGAAAGATTAGGAATAACACGTTTCCATGCGTGAGCACAGCAGACAGGGTTACTGTTGTTTCCATGATAACTGCAATCATGTGGAATATCCCGACCCAAACGTAGATGTACGGAGAACATCATGGTAAAGGTGGATAATGAACTATCTGGGCCTGTAACAGTCGCTTTGGCTTGTGCTTTGGTGCTGGTACTGACCCACCAGCAGTATTTGACACTACTTTTCCTCTATTAATAGGAGAGAACGTAGGTGGAAATGTGTAATGAAGCTGGAAAAGTGACATCCACATCCACACTTCCCGTTTCCAACAGAGCCCCGGACACTTTGGATGAAGGTGAGATGATGGAGACAGTGATGGGGCCCTGCACAGAAACTCTTCATACACCGGTGCCTGGGATGTGTGTTGCCATGGTACTGAACTACAGGGGTTAGACAATGAAACTGAAACACCTGTCATTTTAGTGTGGGAGGTTTCATGGCTAAATTAGACCAGCCTGGTGGCAAATATTTATTAATTGCACATTGCACCAGTAAGAGCAGAGTGTGAAGGTTCAATTAGCAGGGTAAAAAGCACAGTTTTGCTCAAAACATTGCAATGCATACAACATTGTATCAGAGTTCAAAAGAGGACAAATAGGGGATTATCACGCGACCGGAAGTTCCCGGATTTTGACACTTCCTCTTCCGGGCCATGTTAACGACAGCCGCTCCTGCTCTGTTATACTGTTTAAATCGGATAAACCCAAACATACTCAAGTTTTCATTCTAGACTGAAATGATACTGGATCAAAAGCTGGATCAAAGCGATCGATTCGCCGCGGTGAAGGGCCGAACTTTATAATAAACACACGTTTGTTTGTGGCCGGTGGGGCACGACACCGGCACTTCACAGCATGCTAGCATTAGCCAGCTAGCGTTTACTGACGTGCTTAACATTGTGCGTCTTAAAACACACAAACATCTGAAAATCGGGTCTGTACCTCCCCGTTTCCAGTGGAACAACTGGGGACTGCCAAGAAAGGAGACTCTTTCAGATGCTTGTGTGTTTTCAGCCGCACAAAGTTAGGCACGTTATCGAGCTGGCTAATGCTTACAGGCTAACACGACTGCGCAGTCTGCCGGCCACAAACAAACGTGTGTCGTTTTATTATAAAGTTCGGTCCTTCACCGCGGCGAATCGGTCGTTTTGATCCAGCATCACTTCAGTCTAGAATGAAAACTTAAGTATGTTTGGAGTTTATCCGATTTAAACAGTATAACAGAGCAGGAACGGCTGTCGTTAACATGGCCTGGAAGAGGAAGTGTCAAAATCCAGGAACTTCCGGTAAGCGTGATAATCCCCTATTGTTGGTGCATGTCTTGCTGGCGCATCTGTGACCAAGACAAGTCTTTGTGATGCAGTGTTGCCAGGTGTACGATAATTATCGTATTTGTACGATAATTTGGCCCTCTGTACGATGTACGATCAATAATCTTAAAAAGGGCAAATGTACGATAATTTGTCCATTTCATATTAATGTGAGCAAAACTGTCGGCTGGCGAATTTTTTTGTGAACCCTGAAGGCATCAGTTCCCATGTGACATGTTACCAGCCTATCATGCTTTGCTGAGCGTGAGATGCGAGTGACGTCCATGTGTTGATTGGCTGCATGGTAAGCTGCACCCGCCCCAGGAGACGCTCAAACAGGAAGGCAAGCGAAATTCAAAACCAAAACAACACGAAGGAAGAGGAGGACATAGTACTATAAATAATAAATGAGTAGAAGCCGGATTGACTGATGGAGGGTGAGAAACGTGGCCACCATCTTGGACCGGTCACAGCTCAGTTAATAACTACTGTGGACGAACGATGCCAGAGCTGCGCAGCATCTTCTGCTGTAATCGACGGAGCATCGAAAGCAGCAAACTGGGAGTTACTTTTCACAAGTAAGACTGAGCATCAATATAAGTTGTGTTTAGTGGTTAAAATATTTACCGGCCTGTAATAACCTGTCTACCAGTGACATCATGCCAAGAGAGTCAGGCTCACTCACGTTTGGTGGTCGCTGTTGAAGTTATGTCATGAAAATAAATATGAAACTTCATAAACCCTACATACATATCATCTGTGTAGATTACACCTGATATTATGACGCCGTTAACCCATTCTGTACTGACGCAGCAAAGTCACGAGTGCCTATGAGCGCTTTTAAACACCAGAGTGACAATATTTCACGCATCAGTGAGGTTGTTATTTTACTTATGATGGATGTACGATAATTTCCCTCAAAATACGATAATTTTGAGTCTCTGGTACGATAATCCTACATTTCCCACCTGGCAACACTGTTGTGATGTATCAAGAGCCACAGTATCCAGGGTAATGTCAGCATACCACCAAGAAGGACGAACCACGTCCAACAGGATTAACTGTGGACGCAAGAAGAAGCTGTCTGAACGTGATGTTCGGGTGCTAACCCGGATTATATCCAAAAAACGTAAAACCACAGCTGCCCAAATTACGGCATTCACTTGGCCCAGGACTTGTGCTAGATGGGCCAAGGACTACTGAACCATTCTGGAGGACCATGTGCATCCAAAGGTTCAAACATTGTATCCTGAAGGCGGTGCAGTGTATCAGGATGACAATGCACAAATACACACAGCAAGACTGATGAAAGATTGGTTTGATGAACATGAAAGTGAAGTTGAACATCTCCCATGGCCTGCAAAGTCACCAGATCTAAATATTATTGAGCCACTTTGGGGAGTTTTGGAGGAGCGAATCAAGAAACGGTTTCCTCCACCAGCATCACGTAGTGACCTGGCCACTATCCTGCAAGAAGTATGGCTTAAAATCCCTCTGACCACTGTTCAGGACTTGTATATGTCATTTCCAAGACGAATTGTCGCTGTATTGGCCACAAAAGGAGGCCCCACACCATACTAATAAATTATTGTGGTCCAAAACCAAGTGTTTCAGTTTCATTGTCTAACCCCTGTATATACACTAGCAAGCACTGCAGAATACCATCTGATCGTTAATACAAATACTCCCTACTCAAAAGTCCTTACTCAGAACACAATTCAGTGTTTTGTTCCCTCATTGCAATATTCCCACATGCGTTTACAGTACGACTAAATATTCGGGTAAGAAAAGGAGTAACCCAGAGGTAATTTTCGGGGGTTTTCCCGGTGTTTGGTGCAGAGGACCTGGGTTCCAGCCCCCGTCATGCCACTCAGGTGAACCACTGTGGACCCCTGAGCAAGGTCCTTAACCCCCACCAACTGCTGCTCTCTGGTACTACTGTACAGAGATGGGTAAAATGCAGAGCCCTAATTTCCCCTTGGGGATCATACCAGTATCTAAAAAATAACAAAAAAACAAACACGTTCACCAAGCAGAGAACTTCCGGTTCACAGTGCTGCTTCAAATGAAAAATCCAAAATCTGATCATCTGAGTGCTTGTTATTAGTTTTCTTCCAATTTTCATTTGAGCATTAAATTGAAAATAGAAAAACTACGTTTTTATCCGTTTTTTCATTTTGGTTTTGGAAACAAATACTGAGAAAACAAGTGTTTTTTGTTGTTTTGTTTTTTATTTTTGTAGTATATAGTGCCGCGCACTGATATTAGATGAGTTCTGTGTGATGCGGTCTGTTGCTGGGCAACGTAGCAACGGTTGTAACGGTGGTCCAGTTTAAGGATGTGCTGAAATAAAATGTACGGTTGGTTCAGTCAAGTGGAGCCTACTTTCTGCAGTCAACATACATGGACCTTTTAAGTCAAGAGACGATCTTCACAATTTTAATTTGAAAAACAAATGAACAAATGATACCTGGACCTTATGTGTCTGGGACAATTTTGTTTATTTTGGTAAGTATTTTCAACTACAATTCAGAAACAATCTTTTATTTCCCATTTTTTTTTATTACTAGTTTCTTTAGTTTCTTGTTATTTGAATTACTATAGTCAATTAAGCCCTTTCTTTAATTGGAGGATATGAATGATTTTGAGGATGATTGTATTTATGCGCTGCATTTGGCCAGAATGAGTGTGACTTGGACTACAGGCCAAACTGTTGTGATCTGTTTGTAGCAAACTAGTGAAGTGAAGAATAAGCTACATTTCAGTCAACTGTGAAAATCACCAGATAACTCAAGTGTGCATGTTAACTTGTGATGTCTACTTAAAGCTCAGATTAGAAAAGGAAACCGTGTCTTTACAAGCAGCATTCGTGCCGCCATCGTGGAGACTCTGAAGCAAACGTCTCTAAAAAAAACTCCTAGTGTCCTCACAGACCCTGACTGGACACGTCATCTACTGCCCGACGTGGTCGGGCGCCCCCAGGGGACGAGGCTGGCCCCTCTGTGGTGAGGGCCGGTCGCCTGGCCGTGGGGGCGGCCATGCCTGCCCCCCTCTGCTCTGGGGGGATCCATGCCGGTAACGGCTTAAAAAAAAAAAAAAAAAAAACGTTGCCATAGTTACGTGGCTTATTAAATTCCACACTGAGTAGGAGGGCTATTTGTGGGTGGAGCCTATTTATGCAAATTAGCAGCTTTTGTGGGAGGAACTTGTCACCATAGAAACCTTTGATATCCTTTGAATCCTCTAATGTCCCATGCGTGTCACAGAACTGATGATGTCATAGGCAGTATATATATATATATATGTGGAAGATTCTCATCAGAGCTCAGTTCTTTCACATTTCTGAACGAGTGCACACACGACTTCGGCTTTTGGGAGAACTTTGCAGTCTGTTGGCGAGAATAGAGGATTTTCAGAGAAAACCTTTCTATTAGTCTACAGACAGCTTCATCACAAACGTACAGTTTAGTGACCCCGCTGAATTTCTGTTACAATGGCATCAGAAAACAGAAATTATTTTTCTTTTGGAGGCCCAAGCGAAATCTCTCAGGCAGAAACCAACAGCCGTCTGAATGGTTTCAGCTTTTTCGGCCAAACACCAAAATCCACCAATGGCTTGAAAACCAATGTTAAAGATTTCAAATTTTGCATTGAGGAACCAAGATCTGATACACATCAGTTTTCGAAGACCACCAAAGGACTGGAAACCAGTGTTAAGGATTTCAAGTTTTCCATTGAAGACACAAGATCTGACAAAAACCGGACCACCATCGCCCCCAATACCAATGTCAGCAATTTCAACTTCTGCTTTGGCATGAAGGCCTCAAATTCAGATGAGAACAAGCTTCGTGAGACCACCGAACGCTCCAAAATGTGGTGATCCATTCAGAGAAAGAGCTCGAGGCCAGAAGGAAGAGTTTAGTCAAGAGGAGGCTTTTGGAGAAAAAAGGGACAGACCATCTCAACAAGACAAACACTCCGTCTGCCGACCAAGGACTCATGTCAGTGATGGAAATGTGGGAGAAATGTCAAAATCTGGCCAAAGACATAGCGAAGCGGGAACAGACGGGGACGAAAGAGATGGAAAAGCTCACCGACGCAAAGAGAGAAATGGAGGCATTAAAGGCTGATATAGAGAAAGACAAAAAACATCTTCAGGTCCAAATCAGCAAAGTAGAGGAGAGCAAAAGAGAGATTGACGAAGAGAAGATTAAACAGAGAGAGAGACAATCTGTCTGGACCAGGAGACAGAAACAGCTGGAGACGGAGGTGGAGAAACTAGAGAAGGACAAAGAAGAATTTGAGCTGCAGAAAAACCAGCTGTCTCAGGACAAAATCTATCTGGAGCAGGAGAAGGAGCAGCTGAAACAGGAGAAACAACTTCTGGAGCAGCAGAATGAGAAAACACGCAGTGGAAAAGTGGAAACCAGCAACACAGAGGACAGCAGTGAAAATGTGGAGAGAGAGAAAAGAAAATATAGAGAGAGACAAAAAGTTTGGAGCAGGAGACAGAAAATGCTGGAAGGTGAGATTAATAAATTAGAACGGGAGAAGAATCAGTTGTTAGAGGAGAAAAATCATCTCCAGGCAGAGAAGAAACAATTGGAAAAGGAGAAAAAAGACTTGAAGAAAGAGCGAGAGAGAGTACAAAGTGATGTGGAAACCCGTTTGATACGACTCACCCAGGAGAAAAAGGAGCTGCAGATGGAGACACATAAACTCCATGAGGAGAAAGACCGTCTAGAGCAGGAGAGGAAACTTCTGGAAGAGGAGAGAAAAGTTATGCAGCTGGAAAAACAGAGACGAGTGATTGAGCAGGAAAAACTGGAAGCAGGTGAGAATAATGTGGAAAAAGAGGAAAAAGAAATGGAGGATGTTCTCCTACCCTCCGCTCTCTCTGAGGGTCAGTTTTCAGGTTTCTGTCCAAGTCTATCTCATAATGAACCTGGATCTGGCTCCACCTTCACTTCTCAGACTTCCCTCTGGTCCTGGTGATATTCCAGAGTTTTTTCCAGATTCATCCCATCATTCCTCTGAACCTGCATCTGATCCCACCATCCCTGCTCCAACATTCCCTGCAGGTGATACTGGTTATCATCAGCTCAGGCCCAACTCATACCAGCTTCCCCCAATGGCACCTTCATGTCAGCACCAGTTTACAGCAACCCTCCTGGTTTCCCAGCAAATAATCCACATTCATACTGGAATGTCCCCACCAATACCAGTTATGGGGACTTCATGTCCGCACCAGTTTACAGCAACCCTCCTGGTTTCCCAGCAAATAATCCACATTCATACTGGAATGTCCCCACCAACACCAGTTATGGGGACTTCATGTCTGCACCAGTTTACAGCAACCCTCCTGGTTTCCCAGCAAATAATCCACATTCATACTGGAATGTCCCCACCAACACCAGTTATGGGGACTTCATGTCTGCACCAGTTAACAGCAACCCTCCTGGTTTCCCAGCAAATAATCCACATTTATACTGGAATGTCCCCACCAACACCAGTTATGGGGACTTTATGTCTGCACCAGTTTACAGCAACATTCCTGTTTTCCCAGCAAATAATCCACATTCATACTGGAATGTCCCCACCAACACCAGTTATGGGGACTTCATGTCTGCACCAGTTTACAGCAACCTTCCTGTTTTCCCAGCAAATAATCCACATTCATACTGGAATGTCCCCACCAACACCAGTTATGGGGACTTCTCAACCTTCTCCTGATGAATCTCATGTAAGATCCAGATTCTTCTCTTCACCTCAGCGTTGATGCTGCCCTCAGTGATCCATCCTTCATCCCTCAATTACCCTACTCCTACTTTTTATTATTATTAGTGTTATTATTAGTAGTAGTTGTATTAGTATTATTATTATTAGTGTTAGTGTTACTATTGTTGTTATTATTAGGCCCGAGCACCGAAGGCGGTGCGAAGGCCTATTGTATCTCTAGCGTTTATTCTTATTAGGCCCGAGCACCGAAGGCGGTGCGAAGGCCTATTGAAACTCTAATGTTTATTATTATTAGGCCCGAGCACCGAAGGCGGTGCGAAGGCCTATTGAAACTCTAGCGTTTTTTCCGTATTATTAGGCCCGAGCACCGAAGGCGGTGCGAAGGCCTATTGAAACTCTAGCGTTTATTAGGCCCGAGCACCGAAGGCGGTGCGAAGGCCTATTGTAATGCAAGCGTTTATTCCTATTCTTATTATTATTCTCGTTCTTCTCTCAAATGAATTGCATTTTTGGGGGCCTGAACATGCTCAAAAAGTCCCAAAATTTTGCCTACCCCCCCAGACGAATCTGAAAAATTTCGTATTTTTGCGTTTTCGTGACCGCTCGGGCAAAATTGCGCGAGAGCGCCACCTTTTGTAAAGTCCCCAGAACTGCATGTCACCGATTTTCACGAAACTCGGTACACTTGTTCAACATGTCGGGGCGGACAAAAAAGCCTCTTAACGTCGTGGTGCCAGGTCTACAGGAAGTCGGCCATCTTGGGTCAAAGTCGCCATTTTGGCGTCTCACTCACGTCGCATTTGCGTTAACTCCTCAAAAACCGCAAATGGTACGGTCACCCCGACGGTCTTTTTCTGTTCACAAGGCATGAGAGATTTCTAGTTGTGCTCTGCATTCAGAAATCTGTAAGCGTGTGGAGGGGGCGGAGCCTTAAAGTTGACCTTCTCGCCATGAAACACGAAACTGATATAACTCTGTCATAAAAACAGATATCTGCACCAAAATTGCTACGTATGATGCTGGTCAGATGCTGAACACACCTATATGACCATTTCCGGTTTTCACCTTAGCCCCGCCCCCTGGGGACAGGAAGTGTCACTTTTCAGTGCTTGGGGTCCAGAACTTCATTTATGAAGCGGATGGATTTGAAAGTGCTTCCAAACGTGTCAAACCCTTCCATGATGCCACAATAAAAAACTCAAGTCGATACGCCAAACGTAACCATGGCGAATATCAGCCCAACGCCATGGAAACAGGAAGTACATGGAAATGACACAAAGAAAGGTCCGATCTCCACCAAACTTGCTACAGATGATGATGGTCATCCCCTGAACTCTTTCAAGTGGAGATATTTTGAAAATCTTCAAAAATGGCTCAATAGCGCCCCCTACAAATCTTCAAATGATCAGCCCCGCTCACCACAATGACCCACAAGCATGAAATTTGGCACACTGGTAGAAGATGTCAGGACCTACAAAAAACCCTCTTGGACCATTTGGATTAATCCGACAGGAAGTCGGCCATTTTGAAAAAAGTGCCATTTTTCTGATGATTTCTTGATGACATATTTGCGTTAACTCCTCAGAGACCGCAAATGGTACGGCCATCACGATGGTCTCTTTGTGTTCACAAGGCATGTGAGATTTCTAGTTGTGCTCTGCATTAAGAAATCTGTCAGCGTGTGGAGGGGGGCGGAGCCTCAAAGTTGGCCTTCTTGCCATGAAACAGGAAACTGATATAACTCTGGCATTAAACCACATATCTGCACCAAATTTGATACGTGTGATGCTGGTCAGATGCTAAACACACCTACATGGCCACATCCGGTTTTCGCCTTTGCCCCGCCCCCTGGTGACAGGAAGTGTTACTTTTCAATGTCTGAGGTCCAGAACATCAGTGATTGAGCCTATGGATTTCAAACTGCTTCACAACCACTCAAACCCTCCCATGATTCCACAGTAAAAAACTCAAGTCGATATGCCAAATGTATCCATGGCGAATATCAGCCCAACGCCATGGAAACAGGAAGTACATGGAAATGACACTAAGGCAGGCCAGATTTCCACCAAACTTGCTACAGATGATGATGGTCATCCCCTGAACTGATTCATGTGGTGATTTTTGGGATACATTAAAAAATGGCACTATAGCGCCCCCTACAAATATTCAAAGGATTCAAAACGCCCCGTCCACCAGAATGACCCACAAGCATGACATTCGCAACAAATGTTGAAGATGTCAGGACCTACAAAAAAGCCTCTTGCACCATTTGGATCAATCAAACTGTTTTCAATTTGTTTTGGAAAATTGGTTGATGTCGCATTTTCGTTAACTTGTGAGAAAACGCAAGTGGTACAGACACCACAATGGTTTCTGTGTGTTCACAAGGCATGCAAGATTCCAAACCATGCTTTGTATTCTCACCAGTCTTCGCATCTGGCAGGGGCGGGCCTCAGAGTCACCCTTCTCGCTATGAAAATCAAAAACTGGTATCACTCTTGCAGAAAACCAGTCATCTGTACCAAAATTGCTACGTATGATGCTGGTCACATGCTTGACCTGCCCATATGACCACTTCGGGTTTTCACCTTAACCTCTGCTTTATGGTCACAGGCAGTGTTACTTTTTAGTGTCAGGGGTCCAAAATGTAACAATGTTTTATTGAAGTTCATTACCTAGTTTTAATCATGTTAACAACATTAACACTGTCTTATTGAACCACACTATTACCTTACATTTAACTTTCATTTCTTTCTCTTTTCATGTGACTCCAACAGGTGGGAGGATAGACATCATAGTAACAGATGTGCACCATTATCTTTTTGGGACACAATATGAACTGTTAGACATTTTTCATCATTGTCTTTCACTTTTTGTTTATCCAATAAACATAAGCTATACTTTAGAAATTAGAAATGCTTCTCTCGTCTTTAAGATAAATGGCCACAACGGTCCATTAGGTTTGGATACCTGTGCCAGTGTACAACTGAAAATTACTTTTTTTTTCCTACTTAGTCATTTTGGTTAGCCATTTTGCCAAAATTTTAGAAAAATCAGGGGTTTTTTTCTTTACATCTAAATAAACCTAGTTATTATTAGTTTTTAGTTTTTGCTTTTTTGTTGGTTTTGTTTCCTTTTTTGGGGGGTGGGGTGGGGGGGGAGGTATTAGTTGGAGTATGTCCTTAACATTTTTATTAGCAGCATTTCCAATTTTTTAGTGTTATTAGCATCACTGTTCACCATAATTTATGCATAATATTTTGTTCCAGGCAATGTCAAATGCTTTAAGCAGGGCACCACAGGGAATTGAACCCCATCCCAAAACTGAGAGTACCATACTGGTGCCTTTTGCTTTTTTTTTTGCAAGACATGACCAGGTAAAGCAAAACCTGCACCAAGAACAGCATTGCTTTAGAAATTTAGATTTAAATACCTATTCCAATTTATTGGTGAAATGATCACTTACATTCCCATTAACTGCGTGCAACTGTTACAATCTTTGGTCAATGCTGTCTTAATGCAGGAAACGAAACCTTTACAATTTTATTTACAATTGGTTTGGTTTAAATGCATGCACATTATTCAAAGAATAAAAATAACCCCACCCCCTTTACAAGAAAAATGTGGTAAAAGTGTTCAATACATAATAAAATATACACAGTACAATTGGAAATTTTACATCATAAGGATTAATAAAAATATAATAAAGACAAGAAGCAACATCTCGATTTCTCCTCTGCACTGAACATTTCAATGGACAATATCACTAACTGGACAGTCAGATAATAAGTCTACTTAAATGTACATACAACTGCCTCATGATCACTAAAATAAATGGGTACAACAGTTGCCTCTGCATGATAAAGGGATGTTTTAATGTAAACATGGTCAATCAGTGTCCCTCTCTCTGTTGTTGGCTGCATCACTAACTGACTATATCCTCTGTCTTTAAAAACTGGGAGATTTTAGATGATTTCAAAATGTCATCATTGAAATCTCCCATCACAGCAACGGTGTCACATAGAGGCTCCAGCCAATCGATTAATCTACCTAAATGTACTTTAAACAACGACACAGGATAAGATGGTGGTCGGTAAATGATAGCTACCACTATATTTTGAGTCACAATCTCAAACACTAAACATTCTAGGTTGACATGTGGTGCCTTTAAAATATTACATGCCACACTATCCTCAAAATACATGCCAACACCACCATGTTGCTGGTCTTTCAATTCCCTCAAAGCCGGATGACTGCTATCGTATGACGAAACTCGTGGGCCGTTGTAAAAACTGTAACCTGCCATGTTCACCGCTTCTAATGATGCAGCTTCAGGCAGCCATGTTTCAGTGACAGCAATACAGTTAAGCTGCAAATGCTGCGTACATGATGCCAGATCTCCAACATGCCGAGCCAAGCTTTGCACATTCATCATAAAAACACTGAAACTGCAATCTCTCAATTGGGGCTGTGGTAAAATTCCCAAAAACGGGGCCATACTCCCAATGGCATCTTTTACATTTTCTTTACAATAAATACGTTTATCTTCAAAATCTTGGATAATGAGTCCTGATAGAGTTCTAACACGACTTAACGCTACATATGATTGGCCAGCAGAAAATATTCTATCGAGAGAAACTACAGCTTTATCAACTGTGAGACCTTGCACCTTATGTACTGTACAGGCCCAAGCTAATTTTAATGGAAACTGACGGCGCAACCCCCCTTATTAGTTGCCCTTTCTTCCTCTGGTTCAATACTGGTGCAGTCAACTAAATCTAATGAACTACTCTTGTAGCATTTTCTTTGCTTTCCACCTACACGTGCATCATCAAATTTAACAAGTACTTTCTGTGGAAAATTGCTATTGCCAGAATTAATTATGCGTGCAACAGTACCACAAACCCCATTGACGAGACCATCAGTTACATCTACATTTTTACATAACATTACACGTGCACCTTCACCTATGTTTAAAACCTCTACCAAACAAGTATGAGGTGCTTTCGCATGATGGCCATCTAAAAGTTTTAAATTCCCTGTTTTTTTATCATTAACAAAGTCTTGTGCATGGACAGCTTGATATTCAGGACAAATCTCCATTAGTCGTTTAATGTTGTGCTCATTTACTTGATGATTTGTTGCAAAGATATGCAAGGCTGAGCTGACCTCGCCAGTTTCGCAGCGTTTTAAAATGTCCACATCGCTTTTTAACAGTGCCGTCCCCTTACAGCGCACTCTGATACGGTTCAATAAACCTGCAAATACTTCATCTTTCTGTCTAACTATGTCTGTCAATTCTGCTACCTTAAATAAACTACCCCACAAGTTAGTTTGCACATCTTCAACATACAATGGTTTCCCCTTTACTGGAGGCAACTGAAAAAAATCGCCAACGGCAACAACACTAACATTTCCAAATGGAGAAAAGTCCCCAGTTTGCTTTACTTGTCGTAAGCGACCGTGAATATATGATAACAAGTTGTGATCTACCATTGATATTTCATCAATAATGAGCAGCTGCAGATCACTATACAAAATGCGCAAAGAATTTAGTTTCTCTTCACCTAAAGGGGTGTAGGGTAAACGCACATCCTTTCCTATACTAAAGGTAGCGTGTATTGTACTCGCCTGCAAGTTATAAGCTGCGATGCCCGTAGGAGCCGTCAACAAAACGGAGATACCATCAGGATGATGGCATGTTGGTGACAAAAGCCTAATGCATTCATATTGTATTGCTTTTATTAAATGACTTTTCCCAGTCCCTGCACCACCTGTAATAAATAAATGTATCGGTTCAGGATTTTTCCCATTTATACGGTCTAAACACCACTGTCTGACCTGGTAAAAGATGGACAACTGTTTGTCATTTAAAGATCTAATTAAAGCTAAACCCTCACTTCTGTTCAGGATGTTCTTTTTTTTTTCTAGATGTGCAACGTGTTCATTAACCACGGACAAATCTGGAATGTTGACATTTTCGTCTTCCACAGTTTTTTGCATCTTGTCCAATTCTTGTAAACATTCAAGACGCTCTAATTCCTGCTCGGGACACAACTCACACCACGCATCTTCCAATATTCGACTGGTTTCTATTTCAGTGTCAATATGCTCCAAATTATCTGCTTCGGTTTCAAATGCACTTTGATTTTCATCTACAAGCGATTTTACAGACAGTCTTAACCCCCCTTTAATACAATAAATCCACTTTCATAAAACTGCTTAAATGTTACACAGTTTGATTTGAGGTCTTGGTTGAAACGATAAGGAAGAAACAACTGCATTACACTTTGATAATATTTTTCAGGATCTTTAGTTTTTGAAAAACGTGCGTAGCGAATAATTGCTGGTTGTGTCCGGCATCTTTTTGTTACAAAACCAAAACCATTTTGTAACTGTACAGCTGTTGAGCTTTTCTCGTTTTTACTCAAAATGCGATATTCTGATGCAAATTGGGCTAAGCACATGTCACTAAACGGATCACGATTCGGCCTATTCTTGTAACGGTCAACTAAACTAGTCATCCACATATCTTCTGTACTCGCATCTTGCATCGACGCCGCCCTCTGCCTCAACACACTTAGAGGCAAACTCATTTTCACGATGTTATCGCCCGTCGGTACAAACACTACCTTCCTACTACATTCCTTTAAGTGCATATTGGTTAACCTGTAGACGGCTTCCTGAGCACTAACATCCCTATTATGAAGATACACACTACCTAGTTTTTTTAATGCCTCTTTTGCACTGACATTACCTTCTTTGGATGCTTCTCTTTGAGCATTTCCTAGCAGTAAGCCCATTTCCCTTTCACTCTTTGACATGTATGAAATTATATAGACAACGCAAGCGTAGGCATCAACGCAGTACTGGATATCAATATTAGCATTCCAAGCTTTCAGCAGTGGTTTACTATATTGATTAATCCAGACCTCATCAAGCCGTCTTCTTAACACGATGTGTGTGTTTTTCCCACAGCGATTATATGCGGCCTCAAATATTTCTTGAGTTATGTCCAAACTTTTAAATAACTCTTCAATGTTAGCATACTTTGACTCCTCATCTGCAATGGCTTTCTTTACTTCCAGTAAAATATCACTAGCAACCTGAATACTCATTTTGTCCTTTTTATTCTTATTTTTTTTTCTGAACATGGACACTTTGAAGGCTCATCTGTGTTATCAACATGGCACTTGCAAATCTCTGTGTCATTTTGATAATTTTGACCACGACAAATAAATGTCCGGCAGGAAGCTGGTCTCGGAAAATTGAAACGACAGACCGTTTTTTTCTTTCGACATGTTTTGGAGTGACGTTTGGAATGTTGCTGCACAGATGTGACCATTTCCAACAAAGGATCCTCTTGTGGTGGTAATTCGCATGTTACATATTTATCAATGAATGCAGTAACCTCTTCATCCGGATTTTTATCGATAATTGGAGCATCTTTTACCCAAAACAGGACATGGATATGTGGACTTCCACGTTGCTGAAACTCTACACGATAATAATAATCTGTTATTTCACCAATTGGATGCGATGGGGACATAAGAACCTCTCTTAGAAAACAATGCCAGCGGAAGTCGAACATGCGTGCTGCAGTAACTGGATTCTTGCGTAACAGCTCACATCTATCTGCCCACTCCAACTGTTCTACTGTCTGTGATCTACCTTCCTGCTTCAAAATACTCGTAAGTAGATTAGTCCATCGCATGTCAGCAGATGAAAATGAGCAAAACCATGTAGGCACACCAAGCTGACGAACACAAGCTAAAAGGTCACGCTGCGCCGATTGCCAGAAAGCTGGTGTACCTCGAATGGGTTTAAGAAAACGGTACCCATCATCTAACTCTAATATCTTCTTTAAAGAGTCTTCATTTTTTAACAAGTCGCCTAATTTTTGAGGTGCACAACCCTGGCCTTTTCGTAATGCGATCGATACATTAGAAACTACTTGCTCCAATTCTGACATATACTGTGCAAAGAATATATATTCTATATTTTGTGCAAATCTGCCATCAGCGTGTAAAAGTCTGTTATTAAAATACCGAGACAACGTCAATCGATGCGATCGAATTTCATGGTACGCATTTGATCCTAGAGGAAATAATACTGGGAAGCACTTCGCTTCATTTGAATGATCTGCAAGTAATTTTACGGGATTGTTTCCTTCACCAGGTGCTACATTCAATATTTTGTCAAAATATTGGTCAAGTGCTTCCTGACCAATATCAACAGGCATGAGACAGGTGTCCTGAAACATGCAATGTTGCTGCCTATCATGCAATAATTCATCTTCACCTTCATCACCTTCACCACATTCTACATTACTGACTTCTGTGCCATCTCTACAAAACTCATTCACCCAAGTTTCATTAAACTCTACATCTTTGTAGTAAATGTTTGTGCGTTTTAAATATTTCAGGGCTTCTATTATGTGCATCGTGTCAACAAATTGATATTTATAATGCCCCTTATATGTTAATTTACGCTTCAGTTTGATAGGCAACAGAGATCCCTCCATATTTGAACGCGGCAACGAATTGATAGTTTCAGATATTGATGCTGGTACACATGTAACTGGGCCATGACAAGCATTCTGGGCGCCTCTTGGCAACGCAAGCATTTTCATAAATGGTATATGTAAGGCTATTAAATGCTGTTCTAAACTATTCAACCGTGACAATTCTGGAGGAATGAAATGAGGACGCAAGTTGTTTGCTGCACATTCAGGTGGCATCTGACCTTTACTAATTTTGTAATGACAGGTGTAACAAATCCACAACTTGCCCTGAGCAGTCTCTAAAAATGGACATGGCACTACACATTCTTCATTACATTTATGCACGTACTCATCACTGATACATTTTTTCTCCTATTTCTGCTATTAATTTGCTCTTTTTATAATGTTCTTGTTTACAGTTTAATACTTGATGTTTGAAAAGGAGCCTATTGCAACACCCACATACATAATTAGGCCCTTCTTTAACTTTATCCAGAAAGTGCTCTATCACAAATTCTAAATCCTTCAACTTTAGTTTCATTTCATGTCTTTTCCGATTTACTGATTCTTTGACTCGTCTCTGATGCTGACGACTGAATTTATATTTACTTTTACTAATTACTTTTTTAGCATCTCTGTGCAATTTATTTACTCTATACTTCCTTGTACTGTGTTCTTTTACTTTCTTCTGATGGGACATGTCTAGTTCATATTTCTTCTTACTCTGTTCTTTCTTTTTCTCCTTATGGGAGACATCTTCTTCATATTTCCATTTGCTATATGCTTTTACTTTCTCCTGATGGGAGACATCTTGTTCATATTTCCTTTTGCTATATGCTTTTACTTTCTCCTGATGGGAGATATCTTTTTCATATTTCCTTTTGCTATATGCTTTTACTTTCTCTTGATGGGAGATATCTTTTTCATATTTCCTTTTGCTAGCTTCTTTCTTTTTCTCCTTTTGGGATACATCTTCTTTGTATTTCTTCTTACTTATTTCCTTTTCCTTATCCCTATGGGAGACAACATCTCTATATTTCTTTCTTCTTGCATCTTTCTTTTTCTCTCTATACATCTCATCAGAACCATACACCCTTTTCCTTTTTAATTTTACCTTCTCTTTGTGAATTAAATGGTACTGGGATCGTTTATTTAAAGTCCGCTTACTTTTTAGATACTTTGAAAAGCAGTAGTTGATTTTGGAGCTAATCATATTGGGATCTACATTTCTCTCCTCTTCATGAAGCTGAGATGTATTTTGTGCCTCTTGTAAATTGCTAAGTTTCAAAATGTCTGCAGCAACATTTGTGTCATCAGCATTCTTCCGTCTTAAATTGTACCCTTGTGAAATGTTTTTTTTTACTTTACAGTAACCATAGCACATCTGGGTTTCACGTTGGTTTACACAAATAACTGTCTCATAGTGATTACCACCACTGTTTGCTACATACAGACCCTGTTGTGACCCTCCATTCTTACAACTGTACTTAAGCCAGCTATTATCATAATATGTAAAAATATTGACACCTAAACAGTCAGCTGCTGCCTGAATCTCTACCTCTGTCGCCCAACTACTAATAAGGTCCATCCTTGACTCACTTAGATATTGTGAAACAGAAGAATACTGGCTTCTCAAAATACTCTTGTATGTCATGGGATTGCTTTGTAACTGCTTAACAACAGCTAAGCGAATTTTCCTATGATTTTTCTGAGTGCCACTAACAGCTACACTGACTGCCCTAAAGAAACAGGCTCCATCACCAACTATTTTCACTGTCTTACACGGTTTACCTAACACGCCACCCCCAGAAGTTACAGCATCAACGTTCTCTGACTCAATATTCAGCTGCTTACACAATGCATCAGCAACCTCTCTCGAAAGTGGGTTAAACTGTAAACTTGTCCTGACATCGTTGACAAATTCAGCATCAGACTCAACCTGGTCAGCAGCACACTTTCTCCTCTTTGATGCTGAATTTCTTAAGGATGCTCTACGCTTCTGACCTCTATGGCTGTCTGAACTAAACATAATCTGGTCAGTGCACTCACCTAAATGTGAACTAAACTCCCTTACCATCTCTGTGTCATCTGTAAAATCTGAACTACACTCCCTCACCAACTCCACATCATCTCCAACACTTAAAGGAAACCTCTGACTGTCACTATGAGGAACTCTGTCACCAAAATCAACTCCACTGCACTCACCTAATTCTAAACTAAACTCCCTCACCAACTCCACATCATCTCCAAGACCCAAAGAGAACTCCTGACTTTCAAAAAGAGGGACTCTGTGAATGACATTAACTCCACTGATCTCAAACGCCTTAGAAGTTACGTTCATACTATCTGCCAACCTATGAATGTAGTTGCAAAGCTGATCCAGACTACTAAAATACACAGCTACACTCCTCCCGCTCTCATCAACCATCCCAGCTGCACTGCGTCCATGGGAATCCACGACTGCATACCGTCCCTCTTGACTGATGATGGCAGAGGTACTGCCACTCACTGTGAAAATGCAGGTTTCATACTTTGTGCACATCTTTTCCAATCCAGCACGGAGAGTGGTGTGCACACCGTCATCAATAAACTTTCCCTCAACTACACCAACTTCTCCTAATACAAAATCCCCATACTCAAACTCATACTGCTTCCCATCAATCACTCGGTCTTTGGGCAGATCAAAAACACCGAGCCGTTCCGCTCCAGCACTAATCTGATCACTGTCACGCAAATCAGTGTACAACTCATCACCTGAAACTAGCACTTTATCCAAAGTGTCAGGCTGCCATGTAAACACACTGTCTACAGTGTGGTTGGCCAACGCTACTAAGCTCACTGCTGCACACTGAAGCCCACCATAAAAAAAACGAGGATCACCCTGGTGAAATGTTCCTCGAACTGACCCGACATAACATGAACTGCTATCCTCACCCTCACTTGTAGCTTCTCTTCCTGCCACACCCTTACCTACATCCACATCACTTTCCTTCACAGCAATCCTGGAAACACAATACTCCTGTGGATCCAACGACTCCTTCAGTTTCCTGATGTGCATCATCAGGTCATTGAAGCAGGTGTTCAACACAACAACAGAGGTTCCAATCTCTGTTGACAAACCCTCATGATTGCGTATGCCACAATCTACGACTGCAAAGTACTCTTTATGCCAGATAACCAGACTTGCAGCACCTTCCAGATACAGAAGACACATTCCATCCCTCAGCAAGTACTCCTGAACCTTCTCTTCCATGTTCATGTCCTCTTCAGATCCATCAAAAGGTCTGTAACTTGCCTTACTGATTTTTACGTTCCACCTCCTGCCAAATAAACTATGCTGTTCAACCAACTTGCACCGCTCTGTCTTTCTGCCACTTGCCTCACATTCCCTTGCTATGAACGCTTCCAACTTCTTCCCCTCTACACTGACCTCATCCATATCTGATGCACGCCAAGTACAAACAGGAGAAAGTGCATGTTTGATTGCCGCTGCAACACTGCATGAAACGAGTGTGTGAGGATCAGGACTATCTGACACAGTCTTGACCGTCGTACCTGCAACCAGGTGAACCGGCATGTCTGTTGAACACAAACAAGGATTAGAGGCGGTCCTACCTTTGGTGGCTTCTTGAGTGCGCTGCAAGCCACCAACGTCTGGCTCCTGGGCAGCCATCGGAACCCCCTCTGGACAGGTGGGCACTGGCACGACACAGACAGACACCGGGGTTGGTGTGGCCTCAGCACTGCAGGCAGACACCTGGCGCGGTGTGGCCTCAACCTATGAGGACAAAAAACAATTACTTTACAGGAAAAACAACAAATCTATATGAAAAATAGGATTAAAGTTCTCTCAATTTTGCTGGTTCAATCATATTGACAAAGTTATCAAAGACTGACTTCTGAATTTTCAGTAATTTCAATGCAAAAATACATTTCAGCAATCATTCTTCACAAATCTACACCAACCTTATCCATCGCTGCGTCTGGCTCAACTTCTGCCAACACCGGTGCACGTGCTGCAGGTAGCCTCTGTAAAAAACAAACAACATCTTTAATAACAAATCAACAACAAAATGGCAGTAGGGCTTTTTCAAAACCATGACATTATACCACAAAAGTTCTGCATTAAAAACATGACAAACCTGCTGCCTAGCCCGCTTCTGCTTAGTGACAGCAGGTCTACGACGAGGTTCCAGAGGCACAGACTAGAGTGAAAGAGAACACAATTTCAGCATCTTGGAATGATCTCCTCAAAATATCGACAATATCCTTCAGATAAAGTGGATGGTGGAATACAAGTCATTTGACAATGTCATTTCATCAACACCTCAATAAAGCTGTCAACTAATTACCTGTTTGCCTGCTGGAACGTCGCCAAGAGCCGATGGAGAAACTTTTTCCATGGCAGCCAGAATTGACGTAGAGAACCGGACAGGATTTAGTGGGATGAAGCACTCCCTCAGAACCACCGGAGTGCCATCCGCCTGTCAAATACACAAAAATCATTGCTGACTATCACTTTTTCAATAAAAACACAATCACATCAACTAAATTCACCAACATCAAGTAATACTGAAAAGAGTAAAAACAAACCTGGCGGTGAACCATCGTCTCTTTGGGTGGAGCAGAGACTTGCTTTGCTCCGCCCGAATGGTCCTTCTGTTATGTCCAAAGAAGAATAAAGATGAATAAAATAATTACTTTAAATATGACAGTTATTTAAAAAAAAAAAAATTTACACCCTTACCTTCCTGCCCGATTCCACCGACGTCCGCGTGGAAGGAGGTGGACGTGTAGCGATGTCCTTCCTCTTCCGAACTTTGGGAGGAGTCCTTGTGCGGTGTAGCTTAGGAAACACCATATGCGGTGGCAGCGGTGGTTGAACTGCCGGTGTTTCGAGCTCCTGCGCGGCGGCCCGCCACAGAAGCTGCACAAGGATCTGCATCCCGTAGTTGTCGCTGAGGTGGACCTGTAAATGCAAACAAAAGATATGAACCAATATTAACAGGAATTTTGGTAAAATGTGGTATACATACTGTCCAGTGATCATATCAAAAAAACATTTTAAACTTACCCCGTCAGGGGCCCACAGGTCTGTATTTGACCGGGGAAACCATTCGGCAAGGTGAAAGTACCTAACACCTAAAAAAAAAAAGAATCATATATGACAAAGTACATGTTTAACATCAAATTCTTTGTTTACAAGCAGTTATGGAAAAATTGACCATTTAGCCTACTTTCCTACAACATAATCCATCATCTTGCCATAGAAGCTTGACATTTTTTCTGATTCTTACCTTGAGCTTTTGCCGTTCGATGAAATTCCTGCCTCATCAGTTCCTGGTACCCCGGGTCGACGGTTAGGCGCGGGACAAAATCCACTACATATACCTAGAAAAAGAAGAGGAAATTCTAAATTAGTCATTGCTAATGACAACTTGAAAATGTCACAACATTAAAAATCTATAAAGTACCTTCGGCCAGCGACTGCGAACAGCCTTCAAGTAATGGCCAAAGGCCTGTCCCGCTTCATCGATGGTGCGGCTGGCCGTAAGGTTGTTGCTGGGTGCCATGACACAGACTGCGTCTGGGCGCAGAGCAAGCTCAGGACGAGCAAGCTCGGCACGCAACTGGTCAGCGGAGGCACCAGGAACTGAGAACACGCCAAAGGAGTAACGACCCTCTGGGAAGTTCACAATTCCGTCAGCAACGGCTCTGAGATGCGAGTCTGCCAGCAGAAGGACGGACTGGGGATGAAGAAAAGAAAAAAAATGATGAGAATTAAAGCTTTTCAGCATTATATTTTTAGATCATTTCATCTAGAAACGCATCTTACTTTCTTGTCTGGCGACTCGGCAGGAGGGACCAGTTTGTACTGTTGCCCAGTCAACATACTCTCGGTCCACTTGCTCACTTTGTGGCGGTGACCTGTGCCACGTACTATGGACATAGAAACATAAAACTTTAGTTAATGAATCATACAATTTACACCGGTTTGAAGCACAATAGAAAAATCATTACATACGTGCGCAACCCTCAGTGGGGAGCATTTCCTTGCCAATTCGCATGGTTAGTGTGAATCGGCGTGCCTCCCGCTCCCGGGCGGCCTGCTGGCGAAGGTGGTTCTTTCCACGCGGCATCCTTAAAAGACAAAATCATAAATGCAGTACCATACTTTATGAACTGACCTGCAATTTTTTGGGTGCAATGTGTCAAAGATAACTCAATACACTTAAATTCATATTCAACCATTTATATTCATCTATAAAAATGCATATAGTGTGTGGCAAAATGATATTCATATGATTTCTACATGTTATTGCTTACAATACACCACAGTAGAATCTGTACGTAGAGCTGCTCCAATAACTTTACAGATGTTTCAATACCATTTTCCCTCCCAATACCTGTCCTGATGCTTGTCTTGTAGTTATCAGCCAATAACAAGCACCAATACCTCTATGCAGTATGTAAAAGATCATATTGCATCTTAATGACTGTGATAATTGTGGTAAAGCCTGGCTCAGGTTAAACATGTAAAATATTAATGTATAGCAAACTGCATTAAAAAAAAAAAAAAAAAAAAGTCTTTATCCTGGGAGAATCCAGTGTGAAATACTGCCACACCACCAACATGAGCAATAGTCATTTTCAGTTTAAAAATGATGTGATGCTGAAACATCAAACACAGTAAACATGTCACAACAGCTTTACAACACACAGCTCAGGTTCCCTGAAAAGCTCACAAACTTCCCTAAAGACATTCAGCTCATACTAAACTTTCTGCACTTAAACATTATTATCAGAGAAATGTTATACATTATAAACTCAAGCCATCAACTTGTAACACTGCCACAGCTTGAATGGGGAAAGTCTTAGCTTTCAGATAAAAAAAAATCTCTTTCTAACTATTATAGTTTTTATTTTACAGCAACTTAAACAGGACTATGCAAGCAGGCTTTGTATTGTAGCTGCAACATTTTTTTTGTGCCTGTGATGCAGAACATGGCAAGCCGACCTAAGATGGCAGAGCTGCACGCCAAACGTTTCCAAAATGCTGTCCCCACAGAAATCTCCCTAAAAACTACAATATCACCTGCTATGTTTATCTTGTTACTTTGCACTGCACATAGCGAAGAATGACATCGACTTGTAACACTGCCACAGCTTGAAAGGGGAAACTCTTAGCTTTCAGATAAAAAAAAAATTATCTTTCTACCTATTATAGTTTTTATTTTACATCAACTTAAACGGGACTATACAAGCAGGGTCCTCCCCCCCCCCCCCGCGAACCGGCCTTAAAATGGCCGCGCTTCGCGCCAAACGTCTCCAGAGCTGTCTGGACTCGACATAAATGCAAGCTAACCGAGCACATGGTGACAATAAAATCCAACAATGCAGCATGCTCACACTGTGTTAATTAAACGGGACTATACAAGCAGCAGCAGCAGCAGCCGCAGCCGCAGCCCCCCCCCCCCCCCCCGCGAACCGGACTTTTTAAATGGCGCTGCTGCGCGCCAAACGTCTCCAGAGCTGTCTGGACTCGACAGAAATGCAAGCTAACCGAGCACATGGTGACAATGAAAACCAACACTGCAGCATGCTCACACTGTGTTAATTTAAAAATAAACTTACCTTGTGTCGGTGGAAAGACGGCTGCAGAAAAAACTCTCCAAAACTCCTCCTCAAAACTCCTCCTCAAAACTCCTCCTCAAAACTCCTCCACAAAACTCCTCCACAAAACTCCTCCAAACAAACTCCTCCAGAAAAACTCCTCCAAATTACTCCTCAAACTGCTCCTAAAGCTCTCCAAATTACTCCCAGACTGCTCTTGCTAGCTGCTCAGACGGTAGTTTGCCCTCTCATGCGCCGAAACACACTCAAAGGAAACCAGGCGTTCGAAGACCGGGAGGCATTTATATGGAGACATTTCGAAATAATCTCAGCCAATAGGGCTTGGGAACCGCGCCGCGCAGCATTGGGACACGCGCGCCGTTGAGGCAGCGGGCCGAGAACAGCGGCAGGAGCATAAAAGAAAGAAAGACGGACCGGACTCCGGGCGAAGACGCACGAGAGATGCCGAGAGGACCAAACGGCACGGGGACCCGGACCCACCTCTCCCCCCCCCTTGCTGGGCGGGGCCACCCCCAGTTCGGAACCGCCCTAGCCAACGCCCGGCGGCCGAGGAAGCCGCACGGGCCGACCCATGGCACGGGGCCGGCAGCTTTTCGGCCCTCTTGTTTGCTCCTTGAGCCGAGCACAACCGCACACAGGGCACAAAAAAAGAGCACAGGAACGAAGGGGAGGAGAGGAATCCAAGACCCCCGGACAGCCGAGGAGGGAGAAGAGCGGGCCAGCTGCACCATCCACCCCCCTCCGGACTCCCGCCCCATTTCATGCGGAAAAAAAAAAAAAAAAAGACGGCCGGCAGCCACCGCGGAAAATCAACCCACCACAGCAAGGCAGAGGCAACCAACACCCCATCCGACGACCCACTGCAAGCACCATCCCGCCCCCTTTTCCCGCCCCCCCAAACCTAAACCCCGCACCGCCCACACTACCCCCCCGAACACACACAACAGGAAAAACGCCCCATGACCGCAACAGACATCTCCCCCTGCCAGAAAAACACCAGCCCGCAGCGAGCAGAGCCCACAGAGCCCGCCTTTCGCCGCTGGCATCGAATGCAACATTAAAACTGCAGACAACATGCGGCGCTGCAGGGACACCTGAATCACTACTGATTCCAGCGAACGTGAAATGCCAGCTCATCTGTACACAGGAGGGCGCATCATTGCGCATTTATGGAACCGCAACCTTTCTTTTTTTTTTATCTCAGCGCAGCGGCCGTCCACATCAGCGTGTCAGAGAGCCGCACCTTCAGACAAACACTGAGCCCACAGAACTGTTTAAAACCAGCACTTATTTCGAACACAGCCCACGCGCCGCCGACAAAAAGCAAGAGAAGGTGCGCACACTGAACTCCCCCCCCCCCCCAGGAGGTGGAGGGGCGGCCCGCCATGCAGAACATCAACAACCCAAGGCCCTCACTTCAGCAGCCCGCGGCCCCCCCTCTCCCCCTCCCCCCCCTCCTCCCTCCCCCCCCCCCCCCCCCCCCCCAGCACGAGTTGCCAGAAAACAACCTGTGGTATTGGTCTAAATGCACATGATCAAGTTTGATAGAGAAAAACCTCCTGCAACAGGAAACAACATGTCAAAATAAAAGCACATGTCCACAAAAAGGAAGTGACTTTTAGATAAAAAATAACAAATGTTATTTAAACAATTTTCTACATGTTTTCACTCATTTTAACATCTTAATACCCCCACACACTTAAAATAGTTGACCAATAAGACTTTTTTTAAAAATGTGTGTTGTACAATAAAATACAACAAAAAAACTAATCAATAACAATAAATTTTAAAAAATTACACAAAAATACACCAGTAAATGATATACCAGTAGCTGTTTTACTGAATGTTTTTAGGACACCTGCAAATATCAATAATCACCAATAGGCAATAATTTACTGTGCTGATAATAATAGTTTATTTAATTAAAACCTTGTGAACTGAGATGAGTAATCTCAAGATTACTCCGAGGTGAATACATGTAGCAATTTATTGTAACATCAATTCATTGCACGCTTCATTAACACATTTATTACAACAAAACAGGATACCTTTTGTTATAACATTGCAGGAAATTGTCAGCACAATTACACAAACATAGCAGACAAACACATCACTTGCACAAAATCCATCAAAAGAGAGAATCATGTCCCACTTTACCTGATAGTCTGCTTTCAGCACCAAAGTAATAATGTGTCTACTTTAACAGCAATCGGTTTCACTTATCTCTGCCTTAAAGCACCCTCCGATGTTGCATTTTTCCCTATTTTTTTAAAAGGTAAAATTTTTGTATTAAGGTTTGAAATCCATTCAAACCCAACCCCCCCCATTATTAATTATTATATTATTTTCTTTTCTTTTTATTTTATTTAAAACCTACCCCCACTTTTCGTGTGCCCCTCCCCCCCCCTATTGTTTCCTGCTCCCCCTCTCCCCTCCTCTCTCTTCATTAGGGGCAGGGAAAAAGGGGGGTGTCTCTTAGGGGTGGGGCGGGCCTGTTTATTTTAAAATATTTTTTCTGTTCTTTCTAAATTAAAAGATCGGGAGGGTTGCTTTAAGTTGCTTCATCATCACCACGTACCTGTTTTGTGATGGTTTTTAAAGGAAGGGTTGATGTCTTCACATGCACACACAGAGAGCAAATACATTTCATACTAAACAACTTCTCAAGTCACTAACAATTTTGTAGTCTCTGCTGATACAGTAGCCTACTACTGTGAAATTTTCTGAGTGGTTGGAACATAAATCTAAAATATTTTGACAGTCCTCAGATTCCTTTCCATAAAGTTTCAGTCTGACATCCTGCATCTGGCAAACCAAGGAGATGAAGTGGCTCTGCACAGTTTTGCTGGAAGAGAAGAAATGAGAAAAAAGAAGTTTAAAAGTTTACATATAATTATAATGTTTCAATCACTTTTGATATGGATGGAAATGCTGCAAGTTTACACAGCTAGTTTGTGTCACGGATAACATTCAGTCCCCAATACAGCATGCACTTATGCATAGGAAATTAAAAATTAATATATGGCATCTGAAGTTACAAACATAAAGTATAAACATGACTTTCAAGGTCAAAAAACATAACAGCTGCAACTACTAGAAAATAACTATTTGACAATCTAACATATCATTTTACACATTTTCAAATATGCTGAGATTAATATAAGACAAATATATTTACCAAAATGGCTAATTCAAATGCATTCCTTTTACCAGTAGCTCAATAAGTTTTTTAAAAAAATCTTAACATACATACATGTTCAAATTCAAACCAACTCCAGACAGACTGCCACTTACTCATGTTTTCCTGATTAACTAAAATCAATTAGCTTTAAAAATGAATGACCTTCCCAATTTGCATTCAATCGTGATTCAAATGGCCTTTAGTCAG